>JAQIXV010000231.1:0-62498 GCA_034700625.1 Tectocepheus velatus
GTAACTGTAGCTAACAGTCCTTCGGGAACGTTGGCCACAATAATACCGATGAGGAATATGACCGCATCCAACCAGTGATAGCCCAAAATGAATGAAATTATGAAAAAAGTGACCCCAAGAAAGACGGCCACTCCTGTGATGATGTGAATGAAGTGTTCGATCTCTCGTGCAATGGGTGTCTCTCCCATTTCGAGACCAGAGGCGAGATTAGCGATTCGACCCATTATTGTACGATCGCCGGTATTGATGACAACCCCCTGACCGGTGCCTTCAACACAATTTGTTGAGAAAAAAGCTAAGTTTCGGGTCTCTAAAGGGTTGTCATGCGTTAGATCAGGAGAACGGGTTTGTGGCTCAGATTCTCCAGTAAGTGAGGAGTTGTCGACTTTACATCCGTGAGCCTTAACCACTCGTATGTCTGCCGGAACTCTATCTCCTCCTTTGACTTCAACAATATCTCCGACGACCACATCTTCGGCTGGAATTATGTTTTTGTGTCCCTCGCGGATGACAGTCGCGTATTGGGGAACCATATTTTTGAACGATTCCATTATTGCTGAAGATTTTGCCTCTTGGTAGTATGAAAAACATCCAGTTATTATTACCACTCCCGCCAACACTACTCCCAGATATAACTGCAAACAAATGAGACAAATATTAGAATTGTTTTAATAGATTTTGACAAAACTTTATTAAACTAATGAAACAAATATTTGTATACATTATCGGGTTGTGGTTCTTCAAAAGTAGTTGCTTGGATGGAATAAGCGAGGAAACAAAGAACTGCTCCAATCCATAGAAGTAATGCAAATCCACCGAACAGTTGTTTGCAGAACTTAACCCATTCCGGTGTCTTCTTCGGTGGCGTTAAACTATTGGGTCCGTCCCTCTCTAAGACAGCCTTCGCCTGAGCATTGGTCAGACCTGTGTCTGGATTTGTCTTAAGTCTTGAGTAGAGCTCATCGACACCAATCTTGTGCTCATCCATAACGACCTCTTGTTTGAGATCTTCGAGTTCTTGTTTATCTGCTTTTGTTTTATTTTTCTTCATTTTATCCATTTTTGTGATTATCCACAGATTTGTCTTCAATTCTAATGATTGGTTCCAAACAAGTGTTGTCGAAGTCGTGGATCTTTTGTTATTACATTAATTAATTTTTTTTAATAAACTCAACAATCAATAGATTCCGCACTCATAGCACTCAACCATTCCTCTCATTCCTCGCACTCCTATCAGACACCCAATACCGGTCTCATCAGTGATAGCAAAGGCAATGACAGCAATGGTTTCAGAATAGCTTTCAAACAATTTTTGGATGGTTTGGATGCGGCGAAGCTGTCAGACACTGACAGACACACAAACATTCTCTCTCTCCTAACAGTGACTCACATCTCTCCACAGCACAGCACATATTGAATGTATGGGACAACCCATTCACCATTTGTCTGTCTATGATGTGCTGTGCGATGAAGGCCTGTGCGCACAGTTTATCTCAAATATTAATAAACAAAAACAGCGAAGTTTTCATCATTTTCTCCAATCAATTATCTTTTTTTTCAAACAATAAAACATTAAAGTCATTGAAATACCTTATGATTAACCTAGTATTGACCAAGTACATCACAATACATTCTCAACTTACAACTAATTGGGGAAATAGGGCTTCAACTCATTAGTTGTGGTTTTATTTATTTATCATTTAATCTGAAATGTCTTACAAATCGATTTAAGACTTGAAATGAATTTTTAATCAAATATAATCGCATTTTAATTGATTTGAATGTAATTTCGCCTAATTTTCATAAAAATGTATATTATTGGTAAAAAATGGTTAAATGTATCGATATATTCATATCTAATGAAGTTTTTGTTAATTGTTTAGAAAATGCGATTAATTTTGAATAAAACTAAGGATTATATTAAAAATAGAATACATTAAGAGATTCATTGAAATGATTAAAATGTTGAATGAATGTCGAGTTTAAGTGAAAAATTTGTGACTCAGTTGAATGAAATTTAAATAAATGAAAATTAAAACAAATGAAAAATCAATCGAAATATGTTTACAGACATCACATCGACTCAAGAGGTTGTCATTCAAACAATTATCAGATTATTTGAAATTCAAATGTTTTTTAAGTATTAGTTTGTATTGAATGCAAATATAGAAAGAATTTCGATTAAATGATAGACAACTCAATAGATAATTGGGTTTATTCGTCGTCTTCTTCTTCAGGGTCTTCATCGCCAGTATTGTCATCATTGGGTTCGGCCTCGTCTTCAATTGAATCACTTCTTGAGCTCTTTTTGTTACCTCTTTTCGGACCCTTTTTGGCGCTCGACTTCACTGACTTCTTGGGTCGACCTCTTCCTCGTTTGGCAGCTGTAGTGGTGGCGACTGTAGTGTTGTTAGTCTTTAGCTCTTTGTTTGGTTTGTCGGCCTTTGGTCTACGACCTCTTTTCTTGGGAAGAGTCGACTCTTCAATCTCTGAACCATTTGTGCCATTAGTTTGTGAGACATTAGAGAGAAGTCCATTATTTGTCACCTTTTCGGTCGACTTTTTCACTTCTTTGGCAGAAATGGGCTCTTTCTTAGGGCGACCTCTGCCTCGTTTGGCGCCATTTCCAGACAATGTCTCGACCGGTGATATCGACTCGAGTGCCGCTACTTCTGTGTCACTCATTATTATACTTCGGACTCAAATTATTTCTATTAAATAAAATCCAATTAAATAATTGAATGATAAGACAGTAATGAAGACAATATTTAAGACAATATTAAAAACAATATCTAATGCTTTGTCTCAAATCGACAACAATTTTATGATCCCTTTCTCTTCTCTGAGAACACACTGTCTATAGACGTGACAATAGATTCACTCATAAAACACATACAAAAACACTCTTTCCTTCCTTTCACTCAATAGTCACAGCATTTCATATCATTTCAATTGATCCCTAAGGAGAGGGAGGGAAGGAGAGGGAGAGTAAGTGAGTGAGTGAGTGAGTGTGAGAGAGAGAGAGAGAGAGAGAGAGAGAGAGAGAGTCGAACCTCTACAGAGTGACGACCGGTGTATTTGAATAACCCTTAAGTTCTATTCATTCAATGAAAATCATTTGACCGCATATAACGGTTCGCATATAACGTAATGGTTTAAAACATTATTTCACAACCCTTTGCGTCTGAACTGCTTTGATTGTATTGTCGATAATATACTTTCATCAAAACTACATAAAATCAATTAACAAATTAATAAATAATTGAATTTTGGAGAAAAAAATATATATATGGAAATGGGTTTATATTTAAAAAGTGCACTTGGTAATGTAAGTAATGTATAGAATTGATACTTTGACCAAGAGTCTTTGTCATTGATTTGTTCATTCATCAGAATTTATTGATTGAGTTACACTTTTTAAATACTTTTTATATTATAATTATTTTGCTTTCAATTGCAATCAATGATTCAATATATTTGTAAAACATTTTGCTGTGAAAGCATTGACCCAATCATTCAATCAATCAATCAATCAATCGATAAGTTGGGAACTTATTGACTGATTGGGGAATAATTTATACGAAAAATACATTTTCGTAACGATATTAATGAATAATGGATTCGAGAGGTGTTTCAGTGTTTCAACTGTTTGTCGATAAAAATATTAAATTTTGTTTTGATTTAAAGTATTTGTCGTAATATTGTAAACACTGTAAACACTGTAAACATCTAAATATCTAAACATTTAATTCACATCTCAATCATATCATCAATAAATTAATGACAACTTTAATAAACTAATGATATTTTTATTTATAAACCATTGAAACCATTAATTTTTCCCTAAAAATGATTGAATCGGCAAAAAATGGTTTGATTTTTAATATTTGTGTGATTTTTGCCATTTTTTCAATGAATTTGTTGTCCTTTTGTAAGTTTTTATATAAATATATTTGAATTTATTATTGAATTGAAGTTTTGTCTCAATTAAAGCAAATGGCGATCGAATCAAATCAAAGATATATAAATCAATTGAAAGCAAACATTTTTGCTTCAGAAGAATGAATGCCACGAATCAGATCGGATGCAATAGTATTGAAATTATTGATAACTTTAAACAAATCTTAATATTAATCTTTATTTTGTGTTTTTGTGATGAAAGCCAAAGAGAATGGAAACGTTGGTATCGTTTATATGATTAATAGCGATAAGGATTTGATTCATGTCTTAGAAAGTGGTCAACACTGGCCTTATATGGCAGTCATTACTCCAAAACATTTTAATTTGTAAATTAAATTAAATTTGTTTTCGATTATAATTATAATTAATTTTTATTTGTTAACACATTTCAGAGAAACTCTCAAACGTTTCAAACAAAGTTCTGATCGAATAAGTGGTGTATTAGTAATAGATTTTGATCCTAAGAATAGGACATCTGTAATGACATTCTTATCACCTGAGAAGTCGTGTCCAAATGAATTGTTTGATCTTATGATAAATGACACCACTTATGGACACTGTCGTCAACAGCAGTGGAATTCACCCAAAAGTGATTCACCCTATAGTGAAGGCCTAATGTTTGAGGACTGGCCGTTCCCTATCTTCTTCATCAAAAATCAGACAAATATCAATGAAATCAAAGACGTTAGTAGTGTTTCATATAATTTCTTAAACATTGAGACAATACATAAGTAAAACACTTCATACCAATGCTTTTCTACCGAGAATTAAATGAGATTTCAATAACTATTATCTAATATCAAGTGAATGATTGAATCATTTCAATAACATTAAGAGCTGTTCTATGAAGTGAAGAAAAATTGAAAAAATAATTTTTTTTAATTCAGTGTTTTGATCGGTTCGGAGGACCTGATTGGCCGTTATGTGCCGTTCAATTAGAGGGACCCATGAATGCGGCCAAAGACTCAGTTACTTGTCTCCGGAGAACTGCTTATTCAAAAAGTTCTTATTCTTTGAGTCAAAGTAAGTATTGTTTAAATAGATCTATACTTTTGATATATTTGTTTACTATTTGTTAATATAATATGTTTAGCGCTGTTTTGTGACCCTTTGGGCGGATCTAATATTTTCAGTACTCTATTGGATACCTCTAAAAATGATTCGATAACTAATAAATCAATTGTCGTATTGTCTGCCCGTTTGGACTCATTTTCAATGTTTGACAACATATCTCCCGGCGCTGACTCTGCCCTAACATCTGTTGTTACACTTCTATCAGTGGCCGACACTCTCACAAAATTGAAGTCTGATTTAAAAAACAAAACAAAAGGCCGTAATGTGTTGTTCGCTCTTTTTGATGGCGAGGCGTTCGACTACATCGGATCCAGTCGTGTCTTGTATGACATGAAAGCCAATATGTTTCCAGTAGACCCCTCTGGTCCTATTGACCTTGCTCAAATCAGAAGTGAACATTTTTCTCATTTCATTGAATTGAGTCAATTGGCGTCACATCACAATCAGGAGACACATCACCTTTGGATCCATAAAAACATTGGATCCCAAAAAGTGTCTGAAATCTCCCGATTAGAGGATATTTTGATAAAAAGTGTTGACTCAAAGACTCTGAATATAAGTAAGATTTCAAGGGATAAACCACTTCCTCCCGCATCGCTTCAAACATTTTTGAAAAGTGATGGCTCTATACCGGGTGTTGTCATCTCTAATCATGAAAACGAATACTCAAATAAATTTTATAATAGTTTTTATGACGATATCATTAATGTTAACGAAACTCATTCCCAATCGTTGTCTAAAAGATTGACACAAATTTCAAAAGTGATTTCGAAATCAATTTATCAATTATTGACGAATCAAACCAATCATTTGATTCAACCGAATGAGACTTTGGTCGACCAACTTCTCGAGTGTTACTTAAAGAGTCCGGTTTGCGATTTATTTAGATATGTTGCGCCTGACATCACTTTCCATAGCCGTAAGTCTAATAACTTTTAATTGCAATTAATTTAAAATAAGTTAATTTCAAAGAAACGATGGAACCGCTGCCTACTTATGTGGGTGTATTCCGAGCGCCTTCCCTTTCCAGTACCTCTCGTGCGTTCACTTATATGCTATTATCATATTTAACGGGCGAACAACTGTCCAAAAAATCTCGAGACGAGTGCATTCAACTCAATAAACAGAATCAGGTATTAAACTCTCAAACATTTTCAAACTGAGGAATACTTTTTCTAAAAAACTTGAATTTAATTATGAAATCAGAGCTATTCCTTCTTTTGGATGGCCTCGAGTACCAACGATAACGGAACTTGTGTCAGATCTCAAGCCATCAAATTAGACGCCATTTCTCCAGCTTTTAACAACTATGGAACCGATGGCATTATAAGTGATTCAGACCTCTATTCTTCGTGGACTGAGAGTCAATGGAAAGGTGTTTCGGGTCGTATGTTCGTTATGCCGAGTGGTGTTCAACAGTGGGTCACTCTTATCATTGGTTTAATAGTTTTGATTCTTTCCTTTTTTGTCGTCTATTTTCTTGATATCAAGTCTTCAATGCTTTTCATTTCAAACAATGATATCAATGCTGTTCCGCAACAGACACTTAGCGTCGGCTGTTAGTCACTGTTAGTCCTCTTCACTCATTCTATTAATTGTATATAAATTTGTTATCAAATAATTATTTCATTTAATTTATTGTTCAATAAATGATTGAATCAATTAATTGTCAATAAAAACCAGTTCCCAAATGACATGTACATAGGAGGTCTGCCCTCAATTTTCGGACGGTTCCGGTCGAATGGACCCTGGTGCCATTCGATAGCCTACTGAATAAGCTTTCCAAAACTGTATCACATGTTGTCCTAGATCAACCCAAAAAACGGCCAGGTCCCTTTGAAGTTCGAGTATCAGAAATGATTTTTTCGGGATAACTCAAAAACTATTTGTTCACATCATTCAAACTTCTACCTATTGATTCAAAATGCTTGCTTCAATATGAATAGATGTCTCAGTTCTAAATTGTCACGATAGTTTTTGATTTATTTTCAAAAATAATCTAAAAATTTCAGAAGGCTCTTGCCGAAAGGACCCTGGTGCTATTCGATAGCCCTTTGATAGAGATTTCGAAAACTGTATCATTTAATTTTCTATGACAACCCTAAAACGGGCAGGTTCTTTTGAAGTTCAGTATTAGAAATATAATTTTGGAAATCTAAAAAATTACCGCAAAAATTATGAATTGAGACCTCGATTAATACTTTAATAATCCTGAATTTGTGCCATTTTGAATGATGTAGTTGAATGACAAATAGTTTTTGAGTAATCATGAAAATCAGACATGGCTAAGCAACCACTTTCCAGGGGTGTCTAGGGGGGGTTTTATATAGGATTTTGGCAAAATTTCTAGAGGGGGGGTCTAGGGGGGTATTATGCCGGACTGTCATGGCGGCCATTTTTGCTTTAAATGGCTGTTTTTAGACTAAATCCGGTTAAATTAAGCTAAATTCAGTTTAAATTGTCGTTAATTTAGTTTAAATCCAGTTTCCGTTATTAAAAATTCAAAAATGGCGGACAAAATGGCCATTTTCGCCGCGATTGCTGCTTCTTTTCCTAGGGGGGGGGGCCTATGACTTTTCTTTTCCAGGGGGGGTTTTAGTCAGATTTTCGATCCCAGGGGGGGTTTCGGGAACCCCCCCCCCCTTTAGCCATGTCTGGACATAATGGTGTTTGTGTTGAGAGAGAAAAATAGTAATTTTATTCGTATTGAAAAAAAATGGGAAAATATTTTTCGAGTCATTTATTTTTGAAGTAATTTATTATAATAATAATCGAAACGAAAAGACAATAATTTTATTTTTATAGCTTTTATTCGATTCATTTGTTTCCAATTGATTCTCCACTTTATATTCATATGAATCAAGAAATCACACGAAAGAAAATAATTTAATTCATTCCTTCGTATAACTGACATAAAAGAAGGTCAAAAATGGAACAGACATCTAATATATTTGATGACAATCCGATTAAATTGTTCATGGACAAATTATTTTCAAATGTTATGGACATTGACTCTCTTATCATTTGTAAATACCTTGAATAACATTTTCAATAAGTCTAAAGACAATTATATTTGCAAACTATTATCAAATTAATTCCATCCCAATGGACAGGTGGTCTAATAATGAAATATTTGCATGATAATTATATTTTACTGCCTTTTGGGTGCTCTTAATTAAGATATCTTAAGTTTTTAATAATAGATTATTTTCTGAGAAGAGACAGTCATTTATGTAATTGAATGCCTGTGCAGTAAATAGGGTTGGAATCAGTAATTATTCAAATGAATCGAAAGAATAAAAATTAAATTCTTTACAATAAACTGAACAATGGGTCGTATCTCTAATCATATGATTTTATTTCACAGCTATTCAGTTGAGAATTCAGATTAAATTAAAGAATAGAATCATTCATTAAATTCAATTGAAAGACATTTGAAGAAGAATTTTCAGACCACAAAAATCATAGACAAAACAGTTTCTAAATAATAAATGAATTCAATTTCAAACAATCCCTGGAAATATGATACCAAACATTAAATTAGTTTTCTCTGTAACTAAAGAATCAAAATATTTTTCTGAAAATTTCAATTATATTCCTCCTATTTATTTTGTTTGACATAAATAGAAGTCAGTCCTCAAAAGTCATCTCTTAATTCAAGTGACAAACGAATTATTAAAGTTATAATAAAAACAACAAAATTAGTCTATATTTGAAAAGAGAGATAAATTTGTTCCCATATTAACCAAACAAACAAAAGTTGTGATGAATTGAATTTTCATCTCTTTTTTTGGCAAACAAAATAAATTTTCGATCTGTTCCTCAAAACTATATGTCCCTCAACCATATGTTTGGAGGAAATAATATTATATATATATATTATATATATATATTGCAAAGAATTTATTGCAGCAACGAATAGATTCAGTACTTATTCTGTTCAGATTCCCAAACCATTCCCGAAGTAAACTATTTTGAAGAGTAAAAGAATTTTTGAATTTCCTTTTTGTTATGAGAGGACACACATCTAAAAGCAATCTTTTCCTAGAATTAAATGGTATATAAAAAGCAATTCAAATAATAATAACAAAGAATTTATTCAAAACGGTCTGAATTTTAAGTGTAAATTGAAATACAAATACAAATTTCAATCCAAAGAAAAAACTTTTTGCGTTATTATCTAAATATTTGAAGAATGAGTGCATCACTTAGTGTTTGATCTTCACTCAGCACGTGTCCAGAATTAAGATTAATATTTCAGTGGAAGTCCCACAGTTCACAAACTTTGTTGATGGAATCAATTTGAGCAAGATAATTTCTCAAAAGCAAGAAAAGATTTCGATTAAATTTGAAATTGAATCTAGCTAATTAAGCTGAATTCATTAATTATTTAGTATTTGCTTTTAATCTATTTGTTTTGGGATGTGAGAGATTAAATTGATTTGAAAAGTAGCCAAGCTCATTCTCTTTGGCGCATACAATTGTAAGGAAAACATTTGTTTAATGACTTGTCTATCATTTGTCTGACAAAATGTAAAGCATTTCCATCTATTCCTCGAATAAAAACATATTTTTATAGACATTAGTGAACCTGAATCTGATATTATTTGGGAAACGACTCTTTTGAGTGACATTTTTGGGGCCTCTAATGTATGGAACAAAACCAAAAACTGAGTTTCGGTTTAACTTTTCTGTCGATTCAAACATTTATTTCATACGAAAACATATTTTGCAAGAATTCAATCGAAAGGAAACAAAATATTTAAAGTCTTTTTACAAATCAACTGAAATAATGAGTTATCGAAAAGTCTTTCTTAAAATACTTAATAATGACATCGAATGAAGTTATTTTCGATAAAAATAAATGAGCATGGCAAGCTGTTCCACTCATTTACTTTATTTTCCTCATTTATATATTGATCTAGATCAAATGAGAGAATAGAAAGACTTCATTAATTATTGTGTTGTCCTCTTAAGTAGTAATCCGAAGACTCAGAGATCAGATTTAGATGTTTGGCTCAAATCATGTCTTTTTTTTGTTTGGAGGGATTGTTTTGAGAACAAAAAACTATCATGATCAATTTGCCAAATGATCCAGAAATTTGTGTCAGAAACCTTTAATCAAGATATTTTCGCAAATTGTGTATCAATCCAAATATCACCTTGCTCACTTACTTTTACTAATTCAGATTAACTATTACTCTCTTAATGTTAAAAATTGACTCAAACTTCATTAAAATGATTTATTTCTTCACTAAATAAGTCATTTGAAGCCTTCTATTGTAAATCAATACGTGTCGGTCCCCTCCGACCCCTTGCATATCGACAGTTCAAACAGTAAATCATTATAAAGCGAACCGAAAGCTGTTTAGTCTATTACTTAAATTGTTTTTCTCGTCAATTATTGAGTCGTTTTTATAAAATAAAGGCTTTGAAAATGTGAGAGAAATCGACTTACAGTAGCAAATGGTAGGACAGGGCTGGAAAACCTCGAGGCCTCTCAAGAAAGTTATGCAAAGCTGTCTGTATTGTGCTATATCGAGGGTTTCTCTGTTTGATGGGTCGATAGTTTATGGGTCGGCCCAACAAACTGAGCCTCTGGTGTTGGGATCGCCTGCACGACGAGAAGCTGGTCAGTGATGGCGATCGGGACCTCAAGAACCGCATTATATCACTTTCCCGTCTCTGACCAATCGTTTCGTTAAGTTCTTTGGGATTTTCAATGTCTGAGAACTCGACTCTTCTCTCTCTCATACGAGTCCTGTTCTCATTGCGAGTCATTGTTACGGAAAATGCTTCGAATTGGAACTCCCTCTCACTTTCCAACATTTCTTGAGAGTCTTCCATTGATTTTGAAGATTCATCAGAAGACAACTCACATGTAATGGTCGACATTATGGCCATATTTTGCAAGTCTTTCATTAATCAAGTCTTAACAGTAATACAAATGAATAGAAATAGAGGTCACACACAAGTGGACAACCAATTGGACCACAACTGCTATCCGGTGCACAAAATCAATATAAGGCTTTCATTTATAATGTCTTCACTTATGTAACCCATAATTACAAACAAAAATAATTAATGTGTTTATTATTATCAGTAATTAATACAAAGCATTAAATTGTATTTGAGCTCACGTTTTGTCAAAACTAATAATTAATGTTGAGATGGATTTCCAACGATTTCTTTGTGTCAAAACACTTTGGTTTTGCACTCAATTAATTAAAAATAACTAAAAATTGTTTCAACTTTTGAAGCGATAAATAACTGTAAAAATATTGACTTTTAGGAGAAGTAAGACCTTTCAAAGCCTTCGATCACTCCATTGGTAAAACTCTTTTATTGTATGTTCTTGGATGATAAAATTTAATGAGGGGCAATCTTAAATGATTTCTTATGGTTTATTATGATGATTATTCAGGAAATGTTCCATGTTAATGATCATATTCCAAAATGAACAATCATTAACCAAATGAACTTGATCAAATAGGATCAGTTAAATAGATAGCCGATTCTTCTTCGACCCAAACGAATCCAATTTAAAATAATTGACTTTATCTCTAAATTTAATGAAAACTCTCTTTTTTTCTGAGAATCTGTTGTTTTGTTTGAAAAGGTTTTTAAACCTTTGATTCAAACAATTTTTTCATTCATTTTGAGTTCTGTTCAGAGCATAACTTGAGAGCATTTATACTATAATTATAATTCTTAAGTGGATTCGCAAATTGCAATACAAATATCGAAATCCAAACACAGAATGAGATGAAAATAGTTTCCATTACGAGTCTATATAAGTGGCAGATAAGTACTGAATCCGAGCACAAATATCTCCAATTGAAATCGAGTTAACAAATGTTTTTGTCAGTCGAGACTCGGGAGGAGTTCTTAAGGATTGTTAACAAAAATATTCAGTTTATCTCAAATAATAATAATCACATCAACGGAATATTCGGATGATTTTAATTCAAATTTAAAACTTTTCTTCAGAGAAAACAATTGATTGAAAAAAGGGTACAGGAATTGAAAATGTCATGAATAGATGTATATCGAGAACAAATCCACTTTGAAAAACTTTTTTCAATAAAATGCTAAACATTAGGCAAAACATTTTATTTATCTTTTTTCTTATGGACGTAAAAGTGAAACATTTTTTCCACTCAAGAGCACAAGAGATGTAAAAAAAGGCCAAAATTTGTTTTATTTATTGAAATGTCAACGCATTGTTGATAACTAATAAATGGAAGAAAAATTGTTTTATTCCTCTTTTGTAACACTTATTCGTATTGTCGTATATTAGTAGTGATGTAAGTAGTGATGGAAAAGCTTTTAAACTCATATCGATTGCAGAAATATTGTTATTTGTGACACATTTAGTCTATTTCACACTTTTCTCAAATAAAGATTTACTTTCATTGAATCCGTTTCTTTCCATTACAAACACTTCACAACAAAAAAACTTAAGGTTTTGTTGAGTTTGAGAGTATGGGAGCAGAAGAGCAGAGAATGCAAACTAAAGAATGCCTTTACTCTTATCACTAGATGTTTGAGCAGAAGCAGAATCGACGCCACTTTTCCTCTCTTTTCAGCCAAACTTTATTTAAAACTATTTTTTTAAAACTTAATTCTCAATCTGTAATATCAAGATGGTCAAGATTAATTACTTATGCTAATTGACTAAAAGCCATCTGAAAATCAGTTTTGAGTTTTATTTTAAATTCAAATAACTGTAAAATCAAAAGAGATTTGATTATTTCAAGTATAATATCTCATGTTTTTCTAATTGAAAAGTTTCAAGATGTTTTCATTTTTCAATTAACTTGTTCGCCCATCTGAATAAAAATTTGAATAACATTTGAGAGTGAGTTCAATGATAAAATAGATTAGTGAAAGACTGGATAACTTTTCCTCTCTGTGACCATCTCTGCAGTGAATAGAGTCTAAAATAATGTCAATTCTCTGTCGAATAGTTTTATTTGGAAATAACTTTACATAAAATGATACGAAGAGTAAAGTTAATCAAATTTGAGTATATCTCGGATTCCCTCTCTTTTAACGTATATTTTGTGATAATTTGATAAAAGTTTTCGTAAAAAAAGTTGAATAAATTTCAAACAGAATATGAGTTGAATAAAATAGTTATCACTTCTTTTGGTGATTGACTCTAAATGGAACCGACTCTCAAATGACTGGATGACATTTTAATAGATCAAAAGCGTAGGGAATATAAAATTTTAAATTTCTAATGAAAACGACATTTGATTTGTTATTTAATTTGTTGACACATCGTTCACATGCGAAGTCAATACACGAGTGAATGGGATCCCATTCCCACACAAAAAATTAATATTCGCTCTGAAAAGTCAATATCTAGCAAAATCATTGATTACCAAGCTCATTTTATAATTATATAGTCGAGAACTATATTTTGAATGTACCTTGATCATATTGACATCGATTTTGAAAACGATAAGAGCAAAGTTGTTAAATAAAGAAGTTGATAGAACATTTTATTAGCAGATCAATGACAGGTCATTTCATTTATTTATGACTTGTAATAAGTTTTTCAAAACTACTTTTGAATCATTGATTTGGTTCTCAATTATTAAGAAATCAAAGATTTTAATGAATTTTATATTATATTAGAAATTGATTCACATTTTCATCAAAACATTCATTAATATTGAAAAATATCGAAACGAAAGTGCATTTTGTCTGAAAAAGAGCTTAACTTTGAAACTAAATCTCATTTAAATTGAGCTGAGCTTAAAAGTAGAGGCCCTAGTGATTGGAATTTAGCTATTTAACTATTAACCAAGCTCAATACATGTAAATTTAATCAGAATTAGTTGGAAACTTATGGTAAAAGTTGATAATCACGAAAATCTCGGCTGAAATTCGTATTAATATTGTGTCGTTTCTAATGATAAGGACTCACGCATTGGCATGACTTCCATCGTTAGACAACTCTGGGGCCACTCTTTTTGAAGCCGATGTCAATTATTGAACGGAAAGACCATTTCCTAACAGTAATACTCTTCCTCTTAAAAAAATTTTATGTTTTAATCTTAATTTTCGACATTAAATGTGAGAAAAGCCTCAAAAATATGAAGAAATGTAATCAACTTTTTTTCACCTGAAGTTTGAGTACTACCTCTTTTGACTGATCGAAGGCACGACAATAATGTTCACTTTTATTAGAAAAGTTAGCCAGGAGTGTTTTTTCATTTTGCCTTGGTTAAAAAATCGAATACAAGACATGTCTCTCATTTTTATCGACAACAAAATGAAAAATTGATTGAAAACTGAAATTCACATTAAATTGAATACCGGGACAATTGAATTAATGATTTTTCAAAATTTATTGCTTAGAATTGATAATTGAATTCCTTAAAAGAGTTTCTGAAAAACAAAAGCGGAAATTGCTATCAGTGTGTGTCTGAATGGTAGGAGTCTTTCAATTTAATGTTGAAATTGAAATTTTTTGTGAAGACATCGATTTCTTTTGTGAACAAAAAATAAATTTCGATATTTCCTCGGATAAGGCCTTAACAACAATTCAATACATCTATCCTTTTGAGTCATTTCACTGAAAATATCTTTGAAAATGTTGTAACGAATAATACGAATAATACGTGAATTGGGAATAAATAAAATGAAAACTTATTTTAAATTTTTTTCAATTCATTTGTTTTACTAAATCTTTTGTATTTGTAATAAAAATTGAATTTCAAGCAAACGATAAACAAATTTTGATATATTTATGGATTTAAAGTGTTTCATACAATACTTTTGTTGTCAAATTTTTTTGTTTCAGTTCAATAGCAATTTGTGCATGGACATTATCATAAATTGTTCCCTGATTGCCAAGAATATTCACATTCAAAAGATTTCAATGAAGACCGTTAACGGGCGCCACGAGTCAGACCATTGATCTTTTGGCGAAGATCTCTGTCTCTTTCAATTGAAGAATATATATTCAACTCATATATACTTATAGAATGTATACCAGAATTATCAAATCCAATATTTTTAATGCACTACTTATATTGAAAACTCAGTGATAGATGTTATAGACGTTTATAATTAGGTTTCGTTTTGGGAAATCACTTGAAATAACTTGAATAACATGAAATACACCATGCTTAATTAAGGCGACTGACAATTCTGATATTATATAAATTAAACTTTTTGTGGCTTCACTTCTAAGAGTGACTCAGAATATAACGATTTGTTTATAACATTTCATATATTTGTTTGAAAAGGGAATAAAAGACAATCGTTTTAATGCAATCCAAATGATAGATCTCATGCTATGCACACTTATCTCTCTCTCTCTCTCTCTCTCTCTCTCTCTCTCTCTCTCTCTCTCTCTCTCTCTCTCTCTCTCTCTCTCTCGACTTTTTTTTAAAGAATTGGAGAAATAAAACTCATTTTGAATTTTTGTGAGAATTTTATCCGATGTTTAGAAACAAAAAATTTGATTTATAGAGGAATACATTATTAACTTTTATCATACTCATAATTTATTTCCCATTACTCCTGTATTTTTCCTGCATACTTGTTTTTTTGACAATAAATTGTTTATTTATTTTAATTTCAAAAAATAACTCAATTTATAAATTCATAATTTTATCGATTTTTAAGTGTATTTTTGTTTCTATTATTGGACTAAAAATAATTGTATTTCGATTCAAACAGACATACATACGAACACTTGAAAGGATTCTGAGCCAAATGCTGAGAAACATTGATTGATATACAGATTGAATCGTTTGTAACGATATCATGAGAAAAGCCAAAATATATCACCTACATCATTTTTCTTTTGATACCAAATCTAAGCCTCTTTGTTAAACAAAACAAAAAGTAGTTGGTTTTGATATTTGATCAAGCTCAATATTAAGTGAAGTGGGAAATTTGATTTAATCGCTGGAAAAAAAGTTTACGATAACAGATCTACTCGAAGATGTCAAAGAGCTCTGCCATAAGACATGTTTGTTCGCTGCCGTAAAAATATATTTGATTTGAAGAAACGGTTATATAAATAGAAATTGGTTTCAAGTTTTTTTTGGAAGTCGTGCCGAAAATTTTTTGTTTAACTAATAAATTGGTGAAAATCATTAAAATTAATAATTCTTTTTATTTATTTGTTGATTAAATCATTGACTCTAAAACTGTTGGATAGTTTAGAGCTCAGAGTCTTATTAATAGAATAACTCTTATAAAAATAATAAACACTTTTTGGGACCGAATATTAGAATCTGTTTGACGTAAATCAACATAAGCTCTACTTTTCATAAATATTTAGCAAATATTTATAATTTTAATTTCTACTAATTTTTTTGTCTTTTTCACTAAACCTTCTTTGAATTACAAGAATCTCTTCCTTTCCTAATCTTTGTTCTAGGAACTTGTTGTGGTTGACTAAATGACCTATTGAAATTCAATACGTTGAAACTAGAGACTAGCTATTTTTATGTTTAACTTGATCATCTTAATGACCAAATGCTTTCTATTGTTAGGATTTTGTCATTGAAATGAAATATTGGATAACATATTGGTTGGGAAAAAGTAGAGCTAATTCTTCACAGAGTGAACAACCATTGATTGTGGAGAGTCTTGAGTCAAGTCTTGAGTCAGTGCTAAAAAAGTGAAGAAAAAACAATCCCTTTGGGGATAAGACTTCCATCAAATGAATAAAGGATTCGCAACTATTTGTACAATAATAGTGTCAAAGAAAAGTTTTATTATGCCCCTGGAAGTAATTAAAGGTATTACCGCTTTTCTCGCAAATCTGTTCCAAATCATTATGGATTAAACCCGAGACCCGGTTCTCAAAGTTTTAAAAAATTGAAAAAATATATAATAATATCCATTTTTAAAACAAGAGATGTTTTATTTGAACATAAATTTTAATAAAACAAAACAAATTGTTTTCGAACCATAAGTTTAAACTTGAAGATTGAATTTCACCTACCACATTTACCATATCTAACACAACACCATTACACAGAGCCTACTCTCGCTGTAATTTGATTATGAAAAAGAGAAATGAATGGACCTAGTCAAAATAAATCAAGATCAATAACTTATTTCGGATTTACTGATCAAAGTTTGCACTCAAATCCAATCATACCCTCACACGACTCACATGAATGTCAGAATATAAGCGATAATACGGTATATAAAATGTGGTATTACTGGAATCGAACGGAAATTCTGTTTCATTGGTTTTGATCTTAGAATAGCTTAATCTCAACGAAATAAAAACGTTTGAAAGAAATATATGCCAAACATTCAATGATGGGAAGGGTATCTATTTGTACGACTCGTCCGACAAAATAATTGGTTTTCTATTTTCTATTTGGATTCCAATTATCTATTTTTTGAGTTCAAGTCATCCCAAAAGCATTTTGAAAGGCATTAAAATAATAATTTCGACACAAATAACAGTATATCTCAAGAGAAGAGTTGACACCAAAGAAGTTGATACAAGAGTTAAGCCCTTAGTTTATGAGTCAAAATATTTTTCGCTTTTCTGTTAACAACACATTTGTTATGCGATTTTTGATTACATTTTTTCTCATTAATGTCTAAATAGATGTCAATTGTGTCCTACATTTGTTTAACAGCAGTTAATCAATTAAGAATGTGATCTGTTTTTGTAGGACAAATGGAGCATGCTTCTCAATTACATCACCTTGTCAAACGATCAATTGATCGCATATTTTAGGTTATAGTCGATTAGTAATTGTAATGTAGCTGTCGATCACATAATCATTTTTCCATTTAGTGTTAACATCAATTTGAACAAGGTGGCTTTCAATTCTACAAATCTAGCAATAAAATAAATCAAAACATCAAGCTTCATTAATGTCTGACAACTTTCAAACAGTTTAACTTAATTTACGTCTCATTTGTTTATTTTCTTGAGTTTTAGTTAAGAAAAGGTTTTGAAGAAAAGAGTGATTCAGTTCTCAAAACTTCGGGAACAGTCTTTTGTATTGAGCCGTCGAACTGAAACTCATTTATAATTTTTGTGTAATACTTGACATTTAAAAAAAGCATGATCATTTTTCATCCTGCAATAAAGCGATTATACCGAGATGATTAATTATGTTAATTATTAAATGAAAGGTTAATGAAACCCTAATCAACCATAAAAAGTTGCCCCGGTAATTCTCAGCTGACCTAATCCTAGCAGAGAAAGAGTCGACACAATTAGTAGAAAAATAAAATTCAATTAATCCTAATTGATGTTTGACCAAGCTGTGCTTAAAATTAAAATTTACCATGTTTGCATTTGTGACTAAATAGATATGAACTTTTATAATGCAATCTAATGATCGATAAATTGTTGGCAAAAATATATATAAAACAATAATTTATTGAAACAAATATCAAAATGATGTTTGAATTTTGAAATATGTTTGGAATAGTTTTTCTTTTGTTTTGAATGATTTACAAGTTATAAGTCGTATAGAGAAGTAGGAAAACAAATCAATGAATAGTTCATTTCAATAGAGAGAGAGCTATGAAATCGTACCCCAAATGATAAACATTAGAGAATTTATTATTGATTTCCAGGTATAAGTCGATTCAATTTAATATGCAATTCCTCTTAATATATATCACGAATCAGGAGAAAAAAAATGTGTCGAAAAAAAATCGATTATAATGTGTTTGAAGTTCTCAAAAATCAATTCCCTATTGCATTGAGAATATACACATTTTTTGTTTGTTTGTTGCCCTACCATCACATTTGCCTTACGTTTGGCTAACATTTGGCTAACATTTTGACGATAGCTTTTGTTTCGATTAATCTTATATTCAATTATTTATTTAAATATATTCATTGAGAGTCATGTGATACAAGTTTTTTGTTGAAAACCAATCCATTTTAATAAATCGACTTTTCATTAATATTTATTATTCGCCACTTTTTTCGCTACTATTTTTACTATTGATTCATATAATGGATATTTTTTTACCAAATAATTTAATATCAAATAATAATAACATAAAAATACCTTTTTTGGGGAAAGATAACTAAAAATTCATCAGAAAATTCAATAATTTTTTTTTATGTTTTTCTCATTTAAATTAATTTCTGTCCATTTGATGATTGTTTCACAACAAATGTTTTTCTAAATTATATAAAAATATTAAGTGAATTGTCGTTTGTTTTTCTGTAATACAAATAATTATTTTTTTATGTTTTCAGAAAAAACAACTGAAAAATATATCCACTTTATTTTGATGTCATTTTTAATTCATCTTGTTTACTTTTAATGACTTTATCTATGGTAGAGTACTTTCTATGTTTAGTATATTATAAAAAGTTAATTAAATTTGAATTAATTGAAAGAACTGTAAATTGAGAGCACTTTTTACAAGCAATTACTGCTTGAAAATTGCAAAAAAGGAGCTAGCTAGCACATTCCTCTTTATGATTCTGTTTTTATATGGCTTTGGAAGAGTAATTTAATGTAAGCCTAAGCCTGTCCTTTGCCTTGATCATTTAATACTTCGACAAAAACCATAGAATTAAAATGACTTCTTTTCAATGAGCCGTCGATTCGACAAAACACTAGAGTTTTGACTTAACTCTGGATTTATGGCTGAAATAACTGTAAAATCTTTTATGAATTTCAAATCCCATGAGACTATCAAAATATAGAACCGGATGAATAACCTTCCAATGTATTGACACCCACTCAGACAATAGAATAAGAGAATAGTATTAGTGACCTTTCATTCATAAAAACGTATCGATAATTTTGTTTTTAGACATTTATACGACAGTTAAAAAAAATTCATTAAAAACATAATAAGTTTTCCAAAAAAATTATAATAATTATCATTATTTTTGATGAAATATTTAATTCGTTAATAAAAAAGCCAATAAAATAAGAATGATCTAGACTATTTAGACAATTAATGGGAATAAAACTCTCTGTGAAACGATTGACACAAATATTGAGTTAAAAATAAATACAAAGACTCGAGACTTGAATTTGATTTATAGACATTAAATGTCACTCGAGTTTAGATCCGAATATAATTCATTTGAATATATACTCAACAAAAGTATAATATAAACAATTATTTAAAACAAAATCAATGGATTTTAATTCACAATTAAACCAAAATTATTCTTTAACTTAATTAAGAGTTTTATATAGAAATTCAGTTTTGTTTAGTATTCCCGAAAATTTTAGAAACCATTACTTTAATTGTTTTAATTGTATTTTTTTTATTTCACTGCCGTTTGAAAGTCATCTCTCAGTCAATAATATAACAAAATTTTAGTTTCAGTTGTTATTCAAAAGTTAGCCAAAAGACTGTTAAAAGACTAAAATTTGATATAATAATGAATTTTAAATGTTTTTCGTTATAATTGTTTGTTATTCTCATACAAAACGCATAATATTGGCTCAAATTACTTGATAATTCATTTTTAAAAATTATTACTTCTATTAAATTATTGTATTTTTGTTTGTTTTGCGTTTCTATTCAACATTTTTTTTATCAATGAATTATTTATCAATATTATAGCTATCGATATAATTATATAAGTTTTGAAATGATTTTTTTCCGACAAAACTGTCAGAAATTGTATTGAAATCTAATAATCATTTTTTTTGCTGATTATTATTCAGGAGAAGTGACACAAAAGAATCGATAAAATAATTAAAGAGTCGATTATTATAACAGCAAAACATTTATTTCAATGAAAATAATTAGATTTTCCTTAATATCCGATATTTGCGACAAAACAGTAAATGAATATAACATTCAAACAATTGCTTCAATTTTAGCTAACATTTGGTGTGCTTTAAGTGTTATTAATATTTAATGTATTGCATCTGATATTTCTTTTTTAGACCCCATTTCCTTAACTTAAGGCATAGTCCACTAAATTCAGGCAAATTTCAAATTCATGAGAGATAGTACTCATACCATATTTTCTTTGCCTATTATTTGGATTGAAGTAAACGGAGTGTTCACTCCGTATATGCATTTACATAAAGTTATATAATATCAATGATTATTCACTTGTCAAAAGGTACAGACAATACAGGAAAGGGTGGACTTCTTTCTCAAGAAAAATAGTTGACTCAGTTCTGAAAATGTAGTGAAGAGACGATATGTCACAGACTTTCAGACACAATATATGTCGTGATATTTAAAACTTATTGACTCTATTTTTTTACGGCCAAATGTCATCCGCCCCTCAGCACAGCACAAGTATTGCCGTATTTTTTATCTCATGAGATGTAAGTAATTATGAATTGAAATGAAATTTAAAAAAAATTAATCCCAATCAATGTCTGAGATATGTTTTCATTTTACATCTTGTATTGACTTTTTGGGATCCGACTCCACTCATAATGAGTTATTTATTTTGAGCAAATAATAAGCCTCTTATACGAGGGGTGAGCGCAACAAGAATGCAGTGAAGAGAGAACTAACTTTTTTTCAGATTCTGGTAGCCCTCCGTCTGACGTACTTTTGGTACGGATTGCGATCAGAATTGATTGGAAGACATAAATGAAGATTAACTCACAGCTGGTATTACAAGTCCTTTGATTTGGTTTAATGCAAAAACTATGGAATCTATTAAATCATAACTTTTAGTAATTATTTGTTACGAAAAGAGATTGGATTCTCTTTGATGTGTAAAACAGATCTCTGCCTTCATTTTTATCGCCGGCCCTACACTTTGCTCTAATATATATTCAATGCTCACAATAAAAGTCAGTATTTATCTGTGTCATTCATTCACTATATAAATTAAAATGATAAAGAACATCTGGACATTAGATAACGGGGGGATAGTCAGTTGAGAGTACCTTGGTAAACGATCTGAACAATTCACTTAACCGATTGCGAAACTCATGATTTGATGTATTGACCAAACATTGAATTCATTGATTGCACTTCACATGTGATCTCTCCCTTCCCTTACATACTAATTGATTGCAGGAACAGAATTCCAGTGACTTCTCAATCAGTTTTATTACTGAAATAATTGGCATTTGCAGGTTCCTATGCATTGGTAATTGCAAGGCATGTGTGCCCTAAGAGTTGGCATCGATTGCATGACTACTAAAATGATTTTCGCAATAAATAAACTGATTTCTGGTACTTCTGAAGTCAGCGCAAAAAACAATCATTTGATTTGATATTCAGTTTATTTCAAACCAATTGACGGCAAAAAATTTTTTTTATAATTTTATAATTTTTTTTTATAATTTTTTTTACTTACATTAATAGATGATAAGAAGCTGCTCTGCAGCCCCGGGGCCTCTCCAAGAAGTTGTATACTTGGTTCTGCAGTTTTCTATAGCGAGGGTCGCGATGTCTGTAACCGGGTTTGAGAGGTCGGCCCAAAAGACTGGTTCGGGAGACTTCGGATGATGGCCGAGGAGTGCATCCGAACGGTCCGTGTGTTCGGGCGTAGCGCTCCCCGGCCTCGAGTTGACGCAATTCCAACAGCGCGGCCTCTGGATTGCAATAGTCAAATGAAGGCAGTTTGCACCTTGGTCACCTCACTTACAACATGAACACAACTCACACAACACACCATCACTTCGATGGCTATACATTTGGCTATCAATTTAACATTTCATCAAATTTTCATTTATTTCGATTCAATTTTATGTCAATATTTAGAGATCAAAGACTCCGATCATTATCTCAAACCCAAAACCTATTCCAATGTTTTCATGAATTCACTCATTTTTATCGTTCAGAAGAATAACTTCAATATTTGTCACAAATTAATGGGTAATAATTTTTGTGAAAAACTTGATTAAACTCTTCTATCAATTATTGAGCCCAAGATTTTTTGACATAAATAACAGAAAATAAATTGAAATTATTTTTTAAAACATTTTCTCTTTTCTCGAATTAATTATTTTTGAGATTCAAATGCATTGCATATAAAGAGATGCAAACGATATTATAATTTAAAAATAAGACCAGAATTTCAAATACAAATCACACGTTTCTGATGAGAAGATATCATTTGAGATCAAATGTGTACATAAAAGTGGAGATAATGGTAGAGTCGGTCGAGTTTTTTCATTTACGAAAACACATTTTCCATTAATAATAATGTTGTGAATAAATACAACACAATTGTAGGCAAACAATAGTAATAACTCATAGAAAATATTACTAATAATAATAATAAAATTTATTTTTTATTTTAGCCAATCGTTTGATATTTTCGCTTCTTCTTTAAGTCAGAGAAACTGTCGATAATTGTATTGTTTTACCGAATAATTCATGACTTTTAGTCGATAAATAAAATCAAAAATGTCTTCCGCTTTTCAGGTGATATAAATTAATGGTGAAAATCGATAGAACTTATCATTAGAATTCACATTTCAATTATATTAATCAAAAGCGTTAATTGACTGAAAGGTTTTTCAGTTGTGTTAATAAGAGTTGAAAATGATTTGCATTTCAAAAGTCGAGTCAAAAAAAGTTTTTATTCATATTTAGTATTCATTAGTGAAAAGTTGAAAATATAATGAATTTTATATATTTTTTTTCGTATAAAAGAGCAGAAGATTTGCAAATTGAGTGGATTTTAACTAATAATTGTAGAGAAGAAAGAAAATCAATGGTTTGTGAGACGAGAGCCGAGAGATATACGTATAACTTGTTAACAGAAACCAAACAAAATCCATGTGTTCTCACACTTTGGCTTCTTTTGTAGTCAACTATACTTTTCAACAAATGTCTTGCACTCAATCCAAGAACATATTCTTTTCGTATTAATTGCAACAAATTCTTTTAAGAATCGATTTGAGAAGAAGTTGAAGAAAAAATTCAATTAAATTTTCAGTTGAATTGCATTCATCCGAATTGAGTTTCAAATGATTTGAGTCGAAGAATATTCTGTTTCGTAAACTAATTATAATTCACTATTTCTCCAAATATTTTCAAATAAACAATTTTCAAATATTTTCAGATTTTTATCGACTCGGAGCCAATTGGGGATCACTTCTCCAATATTTTTGAACTTTAAAAACAAAATAAAACTGATATTTACGGTAATGTTTGTGCGAACGTCGAGTGCCGCACAGGTCGAGGCTCAGTAATAGTGCACAGGTTCTTATGGCCGGGCGTGTGTTGCACTGGTATTATTCTAAAAACATATAAACTAGAAAATAGCGTCTTCTCTTCGTATGGTGTGCCCTGACGTCAGCCTAGATTTGGACGTTATGTTCAACGAATGCGCGATAGGACTGACAGTTGTCTCATATAATAAGATAATACCATAACTTTCGATACGATTTCAGTCATTGAAAAATATTATTCATTGAATACACGAAAAGAAGTATTGATTTCAAAGAATAAGTTATTTTAGAAATTGTTTTGATTATAAAACTATTTATATGATTAGAAATGAATTCAATTGAGTTTGAAGTCAAACATTTCTCCAACAGTTTCGCTGACTTTTTCGTTGACAATAAAATATTCAAAAGGCTTTCAATTCACGAAAAACTTCTTATATTCTGAGTTTAATTTTGAATTCAATTTTCACTCTCAATGTGTTTACGAATATATTTTTCTTCATTTATTAATAAATTTTGACTTTCATTTGATCCGCAAATCACTGGAATAGTAAAATAAACGAACAAAAGAGTCCTATCTTTTTGATTAAATGCAAATTAGATTTCTATATATATTTTTTTCAGCTGAATCTCAACTGAATTTATTTGAATTCAATTTCATCTATAAAATTGAATTTTCAGTATTTGTTTCGGATTTACAATAAGTTATTGAGTTTCTCATATATTGAATCGATTTAAGGACCGGTTGTTCACTGAGTTTACATACATTTGTTTGAAAATCAATTAAACGAAAGGATATTCTCTAAAAGAATTTGTCAAATGGTTTGCCTCAACAGAATTGAAAACAAAATAATGTTCTTGCTCCTACACTAGGGAATTGGTATCTTTAAGTATTTTTTTTATTTATCTAGGAGATAACATGATCAGATGACTTCTGACATTTTATACCTCGATATTAAAGCCAAAAATTTTAACGAATTCTTCGGATTTTTTTAGAGAACTGATGGGATTTTGAGGTAAGACCGGATTAAATTCGCTGAAGTAAGCAAGGGCAAATCTGATTAAAAATTTATAGACTAGATACACTCTTCAAGAAAAATCAAAACAAATTAAACATAATTTTGTTAGTTAACCTTGTTTATTATTTAGACAGAGAGTGCTTTTGATGGAAAATAAGTAAAAACATGTCTTCAGATGTAGCCTCAGTTTTTGACCACATTTTCGGATTATAAGACTTTGGTGTATATTTGCGTTCTGTTAAGCCCCCCCCCCCCACCTTCCCCTTAACCTCCCCTTCTAGCTTAACCCTGATTGTGGTTAATAATAAAGAAAAAATGCCCCTTCTAATTCACAATAAAGGAAATATAGAGAATTTCTTGGAGTGGTTGAGATTCCAGAGATGTTGACAATCAGTTGACAAGACAATCTGATTTTTGACATAAGAGAGTAACTTTTTTGTTGAAACTTAGTCTATCAGATCATTATTAAAAGTTTTTCCAATTCATTAAAAGCCAATCTTTTATTGACTCTTTTATCGCTCAGAATATGTTTTCCATTCACTGCACTCTTACCTAACGTTTGATTCAATCAATAGTTTTTTCATTTGTTGCAAAACCAACGGAAAGGACTGCAAATCAATGGATACAAAACATAACAATATTTCACTATTTCATACCAAAAACCGGCAACAAATGAACAACAAAAAGCACATACACTGAGTGCCTGAGTGAGTGCCGTTCCCTCACATAAATAGCAACATAACCAACAAATTAATGGGAATTTTATTTTTCTATTTAATCACTTTATAACTGAAAATAATGTTTGTTTTTAAAGTATGTAATGAATAATGATTTTTAGACTTTAGGGGTTATACACAGCTATGGAGAGTTGTCATCAATTATATTTAATGAGTAGAAAAAGGATCTGACTCATTACCTAATCTCATATCAGTTTCAAAAAATATTTTATTTCATTTTCAAATCAAAAACATTAATTAATTTGAATTACAGAATGTTTTTTCAATTGAAACAAAATAAAGAAAACTATTGAACGATAAGATATGTTGAAATTTAAGCAAGTTCACATTTTCTAAGAGCAACAAATTGTGATTCAATTCAATGGTTATCAGATTATTTTCGTTTAGAAGTAAATATATTTGAATTTTTGGCAAATTATCGATAACTTGTCGAGATATAAGTGTCAAGATAAGTTTCTTTTGTCGATTTGTCAACTCTTATCGGAATCGATTCTGAATCACAAATTCGTTTGAATGTTGAGTCAAAGGAGACGTCATCCGATTGGAGGCTTTCAATGAAGACTTTTTCATTGATTTTGAGTTATTTACAATTTTTATGATCAATAAAATCAATCAATTTTTGATCAAAATATTTGTCTTCAAAGTCACATATCATTTGATTGACAACAGATTTATTGTGCAATTCGTTCATTGAAGTAAATTGTAGCATGGTATTTATTTTAACAACTGTATTGTCAATTGTATTAATTGCCAGAAAAGGGATTACAACTGAGACAACAAATCACTTGAAGCTAATTCACATCAAATTGATTGTTAGAATTATAAGAATTGAGCAGGATTATGTTGTGATTTCTCAACTGGATTAGTTTTCCTGATTTCTACTGATTAGTCAATTGATTTGTTTGTATAACAAAAATCAATTGATATAATCAAAAGTAGAGGACATTTAACTTAATATTTGTGTATATAATAAATCGTACGATACTTTTAAACGATTTAATTGCAAATAAAATTTCCTCATCTGAAGGATAACCTCAATAGTGTCTCAACAGTGGGGACGGACTTATTCTTTCCCAAATTGATCGCCAATTCGTTGCTATCATTTGTTTTGATTTTTTTGCGCCAAAACATTAATCAAGATAATTTTTAAAACTTGTTTTGGATATATCTTCAAAATTTAAAATGAATTTCAATTTGAAAATATTTTCTTTGATTTTTGTATTAATTGGAGTGATTGAGGGATTGCCACTTAAGTGTGGGTTTAATCAAATGGAAAACTCAATCCAAATATTAATGGATAAAAACATTTTAAGTTTTCATCCAATTTATGAGTTCTTCAAGAGTTTGGGCCAAAAGAGGATCAACGATGTGAGTGAAATGACTTAAATGTCCTTGATACTTTATACGATCGTCAGACCTATCATTTAGTTTCCATTATTCCAAATGATATCTAAACCTGTATTTAATAGTTGAGAAATCGGTCGATTTTTCTAGAAGTCAAATGAACTAGCATAATTAATTGTAATAGGTGAATATTCCATTTGGAAAAATCGATAAAATTGAAATATTCATAGTTTTCATGCAATAAAAGTTTTCGTGATTTTGTCTTATTATAGGATTTCAATATTTCCAAGAATCAAATGACATTAAAATTGAATTTATTTTTAAAAATCTATTTTTGTTCAGAAATTGTCTTCAATTTTATTAAACAAAAAAAAAGTTGAATTTCCATTAAAATCCTTAAAAGCCGATGAATAATAAAGTTTGAAAACATTAAAAGTTAATCTAGCTTATTTACTTATCAACTTGGAATTCAATTTATTGCACTGAAGTGTACTGAAGAGATGTACTAGCTCAGAGACAAATCCACTTTTTTGTCCCTCTGAGCCATAAATGCTTGATAGAATTTTTCGATTAAATTATCTTGCTAAATTATTAAAGGCATTTCAGAAATGAATAATTAAAGTATCGAATGAAGAAAAAAAATTAATTGAAATTTCAATTCAAACCTTATGTTTGGATTCAATAATTAAAATCATACGAAAATGAATAAACATCAGAATGTTTAAGGTATTGATAATTCAATTTATATTGGGTTCAAAAATTTTAAAAATCATTGATTGTGTCGGACACAATGAAAAAATAGCCTGGAGCATTTTTAAATAGAGATATGTGAAGAGAAAATGTTGAGATATCTGTTATTGTGTTTAGTGTTTAACGTTTTTATCGACGAAACGAATGAGAAAATTAAAATTTCAATAAATATTTATTTGAAGATTTACTCCGACATCAAGAGTGGGGTCAGCACTAGATTGACGTGTGATAGCTGTGAACTACTCCTAAGTTTGGCCAAAATATCTGTTTTCTCGCCATCGGAATTGCATTACATAATGAACGGCATCTGTCAGTCGTTTCACTTCGAGGACAAACGTGTCTGCACTGGACTATCGGACCTCTTCGCGGGTGAAGTCTATTTCATACTAAAGCACACAAACCTAACCAGAAGTGAAATATGTGCGACACTGGTTGGGGCTGACTGTATGTCTGAGCCCTGCGCTAAACACAACTACTGGACTCATGACATCAATTTAGACGATATATCAATTGATAATCCATTGGAACAGAAAATCGATTTGAAGACCACTTATGCGGACCAATATTTTTCACTTAATCGTCAAAAAACATATCGTGTCCTCCAATTATCTGATCTTCATGTCGACCCCTTCTACGATCCGGGAGCCAGCAGTGACTGCACAGAACCTCTTTGCTGTCGAGTGACGAGCGCTGATGGCAAAGGAAAGGCTGGCTATTGGGGTGACTATAATAACTGTGACGCTCCCGACTATACAATCGAAAGGTTGATGTCTTACATAAACACGACTTTAGCCGATGACTACCAATACATCATTTGGACGGGAGATATAGTGGCCCACGACGTGTGGAACACCACAAAGCAAACCATAATTAATGGTTCGCGAGCTCTCACTTCAATGGTTAACAAATATATCTCTAATGGAAAACTTGTATTTCCTGTCATTGGAAATCACGAGGGATTACCTGTTAATCAGTCAGTATTTCCTTTGATTACTTCACTTTAGGTTATTATCAAAAGAGGAACCGATTGTTAGATAACATTATTTCACTCAATATATCACTTAATTTGATTAAAGGGACAGTTATTGTACGTAAAGCGAGTAATTAGTTAATGAGTTAACGACTGAATGATATTTTGACATTAATTTCTCTGAAAATCATTACAAGAATTATATGTTTTATGAGATTCTTATGAAAAATGTTATGAATTTATGTGAAATAGGTTCGCACCGCCAGAAATCACCGGCAATTTGTCAATCAGTTGGGTATATACAGAACTATATGACCAGTGGAAGCAATGGATACCTGTCCAATACGCCAACACTTTCCAGTCTTATGGTTATTACGCGAATAATATTTCACCGGATATTCGGGTGATTGTATTGAACACAAACTATTGCGCGCGACTCAACTTTTGGCTCACTTACAACCCCAACGATCCGGGAAATCAACTCAAATGGTTGGCCATACAGTTGGCAGACGCCCAAAGAAACGGACAGTCGGTCCATATCGTGGGTCACATACCTCCAGACAATACTCAATGCATTCCCCAATGGGTTCACAACTATTTACGTATTGTTACGAAATATAATCAGACAATAAAAGCCCAGTTCTTCGGTCACACCCACTTCGATGAGTTTAGGGTACTTTACTCGACAACAAATAAGTCTATTCCAGTGAGTGTCGCATATCTGGCTCCGAGTGTTACCACATACGAGAGGGTCAACCCTGCCTTCAGGTTCTACACAATCGACTCTCACGTAAGGCATTCCCATAAAACAAATTATAGCCAAAGATATTAATCTTTTTAAAAAAAATTGACGACAAAAGTGAAAAAAAATATATAAAGTGACAAAAATCGGTATTTATTTTAAAAGGAAAGCCACTCCACTCTGTTTGCGAGTCTGTATCTCAAGTGTTATTATTTTCATAAGTTTTTTGTTAAAACGATTGGCTCTGAAAAAAGAGATATTGATTTTCTTTCAAACCTATAATCAGAAGAGATGTCAACTTCTGAAGAGTTTTAGTTATTTATTCGTAAAACTCAACTATACTTTAGATTCTAACTGTTATTCTCCGTTAATAATAGGGAAATGTTTTGGATCACCAAAACTATTACATGAATTTGACGGACGCTAACAAACATTATAACGAATCGAGTTTCCAATGGATTTACGAATATTCTCCAAAACACTCATATAATATGTCATCTCTAGACCCCAACCAATGGGACAGAGTTTACCAGAGGATGACTACTGACGACAAATTATTTCAGAGTTATTACAATCATTACCACAGATATAGCGGGGGTTTCACTGAACAGTTTGAAGATAAGCTGAAAAAGCGTTTACTTCAAGCCATACCCATATATGATCCGATTTCATGCGAAAAGTCATAGATTTTTATCTAATAATACGAATTATTTTATTAATTATTGCATTCAATAAGTTTTATAACGAATTATAAAAATAGAAATAATTTTTTTCTCAGTATTTTTAGAAATCATGTATTGCTTTGAAATATATTTCGTCCATTAAAGTCATAAAAGTATCGGAAAATTTTCGTCAATTAATTCAAAATTCAATGATATGTGAGAATAGGTGTAATGAATGTTCAGTCAAAACAGTAGTAGAAAAAAAACCATGGATTCCAAAAAGTGAGTAATTTTTAGGAAAATTTCTTTTTGTCTATAATTAGTTCAATCAATAATTCATATGAGTTTCAGCTCAAGAATAGACTAAAAATAAGTGTTTTAATGTATATCAGAGTCGTCTGGGCTTTAGTTTTAACGATATTTTATGCGCCGGTATTATAATGAAACAGAATTTAAGATCGAGTCGGGGCTGGACTACACTTATCTCGTATTTGTGGATCAGTTTAGCGGTCGCTAAATACAGCTCCATCTCTGAGAAGCGTTTTCCGGCGCACATCCTATTCCCGTAACCGAATGGAAGTATAGTAAACGGATGGCTCTCTTTGTAGTTTGGGGTCAGCCATCGCTCGGGTCGATAGTCCAGAGGGTTATCGAAATATTTGCTCAAACGTGAGGTTACCATCAAATGGGAGAATATAACCGTCTGAACGAAAAATATGTTAATTAGTATTTTAATCAACAAAAGAGTCGATTAGTCTTACGTTTGCGGGAATGGCATAACCGGAAAGGACTGTCGGTTCTGTCAATACCCGCATTATTCCGGGAACAGTACTGCAGAGTCGGAAACACTCCTTAACACAGGCTTTAAGGAAAGGCATTTTGGCCAACAGGTCGGCACTCAACTGATCGCTGTCTGCCATCACTTCATTGACCTCTTCGTAGAGTTTTTGTTGGACTTCGGGATTGGCCGCCAAATGATAGAACAAAAAGGAGAGAGTATTTGAAACCGTGAATATTCCGCCGGCAATGAAATCAATTATCGTTATTCTGATATCGTTTTCAGTCAAACCCTCTGTTTTGAGGAGAGTCTGCAAAACACTTTGAAACTGTTGTTCCCCTCTTTCCTCAAAATTGGTGTCTTTTGAATGTATGGAATTGAAGCCGATTTGGACGTATTTCGAGACAATTTCATATATGGATGACTCGGACTCATCTAATTTACGGTAAGATTTAGTGGAAAAAAGTTTCCAAAAAGGAATTCCGTAATACAACTCATTATAGCTCTCAAACAAACGCTTCGTTGCGTCGATTAACAGCTGCCCGTCTCTGGTGTCGGAGTTGTCGGTTGAAAAACAGTGAAGCCTTGAGTCCAAACACATCATACAAATTGACTCTAAGGCCAGTCTATGTGTAGCGTCGGTCAAATCCATGACCACATCATTGGAGTCATCTCTAATGTGCCACAAATAGTCGAGAAAGTCATCACATATTTTATTCTGTGCCGGAATGTGATTCTGGACAGCTTTGAGGCTTGTGAGGGCCGGTGCTAGAAGTTGCCTGTACTGTACCCACTGGTCGCCCATCATATTAGACAAACCCACGTTTGGGTATTTCTCTTTGTTGTGAGTCCTATAATGAGAGACAAACTCATTGGGCGGACGTATCGGACATTTGCCCTGATTTCTGAATACAGTCTCGAAATCCTTTGGATCAAAGATATGGATAATAGGTTTTCTCCACTGATATTCTTCTCTGACAATAGGACCGTATGTTTCATACTTGTGTTGATTCGCTTCATGTAATTGAGTCAAATCGTATCGACCGACTGAGACATAGAAAGGATACAAAAGTTTTGATAATAAAAAATATAGCCTTCAATGAGATACTCACCAAACTTGAAGTACTGCCAACCGGTGCCTATGAATGGTAATGAAGGTTTCGGTCCCGGAATGCTATCAAAGTCTTTGATTGACTCACTATTCTCGGAGACGACGTCTGAACCAACGTTTGAGTCAAACTTCAATGACATTACAATAAGTTCTGGTTTTCAGTGGTTTTTGACTTTTATTTTGTATTTTGACTCAAACTTCTCATAACTTGGACTCAAATCAAATGAATAAAATATTTGAGTTTAATGTAACGGTTTGGACAAAAAGTCTAAAAACAGATACATTTCTATGAAAGTCAAATAATATTTTATGAGTTATTTGTCTAAGAATTAAATCAATTAATCACTTGTTATGTGAACTCGAGAACTGTTTTTTAATGATTGAGTAAAAGCGAAAACATCTCCGGTTTTGTCGGTTTTGTCAGATTTGTCGGTAATTCAACTTTTCGTCAGATCGTTATCACAACGATTTGCAAACATTAGTACCCAATAGGAGTAGTGATGAACAGTCAGTCTGAAGAGAAGTCCAGAGAAAATGATTTGAGAAAAAACTAACTCTAACTCTGATTCTCGCAAAAACTTGTGTTGGAGTTCAAGGTTAGGAAAAACTGGAGGCCCAACAACTCTGGTAGCACTTCAGCTCACTTTCAGCTGTTCTTCACTTCAAAATCTATTCTTATTTTTTTATTACTCGAAGGAAACAGAACTTCAAACCAATTGCAAGACTGGAACTCACTTTTCCTACTTTGGACTCAATTGTCATTTTGATTATAAGTGCTTTTAAGACAAATCGATAATAAATTGAAAATTTGTATCTAAATTGAGTGCAAATTAATTATATAAAAAAAAGGATTGCATTTCGCAATTGACTCATAATTCAATTGAAACGTTTAAAATAGTATATGAAAAGAGTATACGAATTGAATGAGTTATTACTGTTTATCAACATCTGGCAAACCTATGATTTTGTTCAATTAATCACAAGTTTTTAATTTTTATTTTATATTAAATTATTTTTTTTCAGACAATTTTTTTGGAACTCTTTCAACAAAATTATGATTAATTAAGTGAAAGATTATTCCCAATGAAAACCCAAACACTATGACTAATACAGACATTAATAAGTCTGAGAAAAGAGTTTGAATTTCTTTTGAATGACTGAACTATAAATCAAATTAAGGCCACAAATGATTCTATCGATTCTTCAAATACTTTATTCAATACTTTCAGAAAAAATTATTTTCTCAGAATTTTTCAAACAAACGATAATTACTTAAATATATATTTACTCTTCGGATGACATTTACAAAAAAACCTATCATTAAATTAGTTGATAAAAATATATACACTTTATATAATATATAATTGTTATGTATTTATAGCACTATATGTTATGCCATAATCAAAATCATTTGATAATCTGATGATTTGTTTTCGTAAAAAAAATTAGAGTCAAGTCATTAATTGCAATAACAGAACACTTCTCACGATTTTTGTTCATTTGAAGCGATAATTAATATAAATATAAAATCATATAAATCTCATTATCAGTGTAGAGGACTGTGGAGGACAGCCATCAAATTATTTACAATTTATACAAGAACTCAGTCGTCATAGTCGTCCTCATAATCAGAAAAGTTATTTTCACCTGATTGTAATCCAAGCAACTCTTGAATACTTAGCTCTTTTTGTTTGGTGTCCTCTTCTTCTTCTTCCTCCTCTTCTTCTTCTTCATCGTCTGTCTCCTCGTTTTCATCCAACTCTTCATTTGTGGCAATTGTTTCCTCGGAGTCATTCAAAGTACGAGTCATTGTCTTCTGTTTCAAGTCTTTCTTCTCTTCCGGTGAGCGCTTCATATTGTCAACAGCTTTGAGCGAAGAGGACTCGGAGTCCAATGATTTCATTTTGAGTTTATTATAGAGCGATGTCTTCAGATTAATCAGCGCTGAAGTGTTGGCACTGTTTTTCAGAGATGGAAGTCTTTTCAGAGAAGGACTTTTCACTTCTGTAGGACTTGGAGTATCCACTTTGACAACCGGTTCGGGTGTTTTGAATTCTGGAGTACTAGAATTTTTTTGATCAAAATTCGGGATCAGATTCTTGAGTACATCGTAATTGATTTTGTTTGAGATCTTCTTCTCCGCCAACATCTTTTCGATGGCTTCTGAGGCACTGTTCGCTTGGATTTGAGTCTTTTTACGGGTTTTCCTCTTCTTTTTGGGAGGCATTTCACCGGAGGCCTCCTTTCGTTTGCGTTCCTCTTCTTCTTGAGCTTTCAATTCCTCTTTGATTTTCATCTCTTCTAAGAAGTCTTTGTGGACAGTCGTCCAGACTCTAGTTTTAGCGTCAATTTCGTCGGCGTTTAGGAGATAACCGTCCAATTCGTTGTCGTCAATACCCGTCAGATCTAATTCATCGCTTTCTTTGATGTCTAGACTATCCTTATTGTCATCGCTTTGAATGTCGGGAATAATGACATCAGTTATGCCGAGAGTGGCGGCCGTCGGACGCAAACTCTTAATACTCTCCATATAGTCCTCATAGTTGTCGTCTTCGTTCAACACCTTCTCAATGGTCTGAACCGTATCCTTAAGGAGGAACTGTTCAACAGTAGACTCTTCTCCTTTAGAGGGAGAACCGGTAGTGTCTGACTTCAAGAACTTTGCGAAAGGAGTTCTCAATTTCTTGCGACTCTTTTCCAAATCAACTTCAATTAATTTCTGCAAATGAGTTATTTTTGTCTTAATTTCTTCTAATTTCTCTTCACTTTCCAATTGAGACAACTTTTGCTTCCTCTTGGATGCCTTGAAACAGGGCGGGTCCTCTTCACTCTCCAAGTCTATAGTCATGAACTCGTCGAGAGTCAGATTACTTGTAGGGGTTTCACTGAATTCACACAAACGCTTCCGTATTGTAGTCTCACACACTTTAACCACTTTAATGATGTCTTTTATGGAACAGTGGACCTGATTTAGTCGGGCGGCCACCAGAATGGCTGCGCCACATAGTCCGGAGGGTCGTCTACCATAATGCATCCAGTCCCTTTTCATACGTTGCACCAAACGGTTAGCCGTCGCTATGATATTGTTCCGCATTTTCTCGACTTCTGTGCTGTTCTTTTCGCCTAAAATAATGATTGAGAATCAGATTCCAAACCCGAACCCAATTTCTGAGGCCATACCTAGACTGAGGTGTTGTGCGAATCTTATTATGTAAAGACTTGGATCTATTGCAGGAATGGTTATGCAGAGGGCGGCCGTCATTCTGAGATAAGTGCGGCCCAACTCATAGACGTTTACCTGACAGACGTCACTCAAGTCCAGCAACATATGGGACGTGCCTTCGCTCCGACACGTTATGTAAATACAAGCGGCGACGACGTGGACGTGTTTCCTGCCCTGAGTCAGGCGCCGGCTTAACGCCATTTTATAGAAATTAAAGGCCATATCAATGAAGTGCTCGTTTAGCCTCAACTGATCGCAAACTGTTTTTATTCTTCGTTTGGCATTCATTAGAGTCACTTGTCTTGACTCACGACCCGCTCCGAGCATTCCTCCGATGCTAACGATTCGCAACAAAAAAAATTAATACATTTTTTGGGAGTAATTCAAGTGAAGGACAAAACCTGAATGACTTGAAGGCCGACTCCGCGTCATGTCTTTGTCCGATGATATGCGACCCGCCGTGAGTTCCCTCAGCGAAGAGGACTTCCGATACGATACAGTTCTGGTCGATAACGAAACCACATTTCATGCAATATGTGTCGCCTCGACTCGAATCAAACTCTGTCTGATTTGATCCACAATTACCACAAGTGACGGCTGAAGACATCTTCGGGACAGTCACTCGATTTGGTTCAAAACAAATTTAAATTGTTTTCAAAAATTGGATCAAATTTGTTGTAAAAAGAAATAAAATTTAATTAACTCTTCATTTAATTGTATATATATTTGTATATAAATTGATTGAAAAACTCATAAATGTATTAACAGTTAATTTAAATTAATTTAAATGCCATTAAAACACGTGGACTAACAGTAAAGGTATAAACAAATCAATTGAAGTATTTTTGTATTTGATTTCATAACTTCAATGGTTTGTCTGTCAATTAACGACAGGAGCGCCTCCTTTAGGCATATAATCAAATGTGGTGTCCATTGGAAAAGTTGAATTATGCAAGATTATTGATTATTTCGTCAATTTGTCCAGAATTACATCACTTTAGAGTAAAAATTACTGAAATATTTTGTTTATTTGACGAATATTTTGTCATTTATTTCTCAGATTATAATCTGAATTACACTTAACTTTACATCAATTGAATTAAACATTAAATAAATTGAATAAAATTCAGCCAATAATTTGAAAAATCCAAGAGATTTATGATAAGTGAACTGATATTCAGTTCATTTGTTTGAAAATTTTTGGTTTAAAAATATAAAATCAAAGCCTTATCTCTAAAAAGCGTTAAATTCTTTCATTTCTAATGAGAGGAAGAGTCGGAAGAAAATTAAAATACATTTAATATTAACTAAAAACTAAATAAAAGATTGTATTTGACTTAAAACATAAAATTGTTATAAATTATAAGAAAAATGTGTTTTTAAATAGTCTTTACTGTCTTTCATTCAAAATATAATTGGAATCGATTTTGAAATATACAGCAAATTGTGTCAAACCAAACACCAAATGGGATAAAAATGACTCGACATGTGATGGGTTGTCATTAATTAGAAAAAAAGAAACAATGGTTTGTGTGCTTAGCCTTCAACCGCCTTTCCGTCGACTGCCGACGAGAGGAGTGGGCACTCGATTTGACCACAATTTATGCATATCTTTACATAATGTTTGTGTGAATTTAAATTGTGTGATGAGATTTGTTTTATGGATTTTACACAAGTTTTTCGCATTTAAGGGTAGTTTTGGTACAAATTTGTGTTTTTCTGTCATAGAATTTGTTTAATTAAAATGTATTTTAAAGAAACAATTAATTAATTATATATTAAATTAACATTTTTTTAATGATCGATAATAACGTAAATCTAAATATCAAAGCCTTTAATACTAAATAAATTGTTTTTTTCAGTTATTTAGCAGCGGATGAGTCCTTTCCGAGCATTTATTACAAAATAAAAAAAAATTTAAAACTAAAGAACAAAACGAGTAAACCATTGATTGACAGACATTTGTAAATATATATAATTAAAAAGAATTAAAAATAAAAATATAACTCGAATTACAAATAATTCAAATCAAACTCAATTAACAGGGAATTAATTATATCAGTAAATAATTTTGGACTAAAATTTCGATCAATTATTTAAATAAAATGGTTTTAAAAACTCGTCTTCGAATATATTTAAGGTTTTCAATGATTTTAATCTACTTTAAGATCATTTTATTCAAATGCCAGCAAAGAGTCCACCATTTTATCTGAAGATATGTCCGCCGGAAGAATGAATTATAGGCTATCGACCGATGAGGAAGTGATTGTTGTCTCCAACAGTTTTATTATTGAATTTCAATATTAAGTGCTATCAATGGCTTCGTTTCATATCATTCGATGATATATTCACTTTTCATCACTTATTATATGACTTTAGATCTGGTTTTTGAGGTTTTCATCACTAATTCAACGAATATTAACAAACAAATGAATGTATTCGTGTGTCGTATATGTCTTTCATCCATATATTCGCTATTATGTGAACTAATATTTGATATATTAATACAAATATGCGTCCAATGAGTCCGTTATCGAAGTCGGGCACCGATTCGTCGCTTTATATTAAGTGAATGTATTTTTTGTTGGTCTATACTATTTGGTAGGTTTGCTAAACACCGTAGGAATACACCGAAGGGAACGGCCCTAACGACAGGCCATTCATCCAAACAAAACATTCGGACAAATAAAGAGTGCGAATAATTATTATAATAATTATAATTATATATTAATCGACATATTATTCAATGAAATGGCGAATAGTTTTGAAGTGAAAATGTCTTAATAGATATGTTGGGCCAAAACAACAACCAAATCAATGGTTAAAAAGAGGAGACACTACTAGTGATCAACAGCTGCAACAATATTATAGCCAACAAAAAGCGTTTTTTCAAATATTTAATTATTTCTATTATTATATATTTTTTGTGCCAATCATTGAGAGTATGATTCAATTGATTCGATTAAAAACAAATAATTAAATTAATTAATGAAACGATGATTTTGTGGTTAAATTAATGCAAATATAGTTTAAAATTCTTCGTCCAATACTCCAAATGATTAATGCTTTCAACGGTTTTTAAATCCTTTTTTGTATATTAAGAGATGACTACATGTTTTTCGGGGCTTTTCTTCTAAAAATTATACGTCTTTTTAAGCAAAATACATGACTTTAGTCGTGTCGGGATGTACTGTCACCGCACGGGTCAATGCAGTCACTGTCCGTTCGTCACCGTTAGTGCCCGAGTGATGACTCGAACTCTCGCCACTAAACCAAACATTGGAATAACATTTTAGAGTATTTCAAATCAATTTCAAATAAAGCGCTAAAAGAGTCTATTACTGCAATAATGAGTGATTTTTTTGGGCTCAACGCTTGTTAACAAAAATTTGATTATTACTGACCACTGATCACAAGTAAGGGATGTGTGGGTCAGGCTTTCCACATAAAAATCTAAGCAAAAACAACTGATTCAATAGGAAAGGGCTCTAAAACGCTTATTAACTCATAGGCTCTACATTTGAGGAAAAGTTTACGGTCAGCATAACTCTCACATCCCTTTGGAAATGGATCATCATTTTATCGGATGTGCTCTTATAGGTTAGGAATGACGGCACAGGCAAACACTAAATCGACACTAAAAGAGGTTCTGATTCTGAAAATATTTCAAAACGACTGACATTTTTGTTAACAAAAATATGAGTAACGAAAACGACTCGTATTTTTGTGAATCAAAATAAAGAGACAAAACTAAAGTCTGAACTAAAATATAAAAAAAGAGAAAATAATGAAAATAAAAGTCAGAAAACAATAGTAATAATCAGAAAATAGTTTTTTTTTGTGAACAACTTTTGAGCTGCAAATCGATGTATGAAATGCTTAAAATTAATCCTAAATCAAAACCTGAATTCAGTTTCTTGTGGTGTGAGCCCGGAATGACTTTCAGTATCCAATTGACTGAGCCTTTAACAGATTGGAGCAAAAAATATCATTCAATCAGTTCTTTCGCTCAAATTTTTGTAAATATATTCTAAGCGTATATTTTGACACAGAATTAGATTATTATCAAAACAAAAGGCAAATAAATAAAAAGAGAAAAGAAATTAATAAAAATTATCAAAAATTTTGTTTAAAATCAAAGGAAAAGTTGTTTTAGTTGTGAACCCAATGCGTGACTCACTCTCTCATCATTGCTTTGTTTTACGAGAAATGCATAACAAATGTCTATAACAGCAAAGGATGACAAGAAAGGGCTCATACCTGTCGTGTTCCTTCTCTACCAAATGATATCTGGCTCTGAACGCCACCAGATGTGCATAATATGCGGGCGCAGGGATCGACACCGAACGGGTGCAGCGCACGTATGTGTGACACAACTGATAGGTCAGACACTGCAGTTCATCTGACAGACAGACAAAAACAACAAAAAATTAGACAAAATATTAGGGTTTAGATCAGAATCAATGAAATACCGGCTGAGAACTGGTTGTCGTCCCAAAGAACGTGATAATGGGACGGACGACTTGTGCCCTAAAGTTAAACAAAATGATCATCAATTGGAGGCAGACATGAGAGGAATGGATGTCATACTTGAATGCCTGCGTGAGAGCACAGGTAGAAGTCAAACTCTGTTGGGTGAGTGATGCCGACATCGACTGTAGTACCGGCCGGAATATTACCACTTTTGCCGATTTGTTCCCTTTTGTCGGCGCAGAAGAGTCGGGTGTGATGTCGCTTCTGGACAACAATGAATGTAATGCCAGGTCTGTAGTCGTCCTCCAACTTCATGCACGCGGACCGTACGGCCAACAACTCGTGAGCCAACACCTGATGGAACTGACCCTCAGATACGCCGTCGCGATAGAAGATAATACGATTTGGCTTAAAGCGGGTCGACTTATAGAATTGTATGAGTAGTTCCTTAACCATTGTGGACAAGTCGTGAATGATTTCCTGTCTGTGCTGTTGAACGCGAACTGTGGCCGCGTATCGACTCGGGTGGGCGTCCATAGAGCCGACCACAGCCGCAATGGAAGGCTTCTTGTTATCACCAGCAGGAGGATGGGTCACATCTGCTCCCAGGAATATCACAGGCTCGTTGAACACCTTGGGCCTATTTGGACAGACAATAGGGACAGTCAATAGGGGCGACCCAACTCACCATTTAAAGGGGACATACCTAATGTTGGGCACAAGAATGTTGTTAATTCCGCCCAATTTTACGTTTATTTTCAGACACAGATTGGAGAGGGTTTGCGGAGAAGTCTTGTTAACGTTCTTCGCCTGAACGCATTGAGTGGCCATTCCTAAGACGGTGTCCCCAACTCTCTTGACCTCTGCATAAACGGGTGTCTTTCCCGGCAGCACAACAACAACGAGTTGCAGCCCTTGGAATGTCTGCTTCAGGTACCGGAACATTGGTTCGACCTGATCCGGTCCGTTCGCGTATTTGCAGAAACAGGGCTGTCCTATGATAGGCATTCCCGCGTCGTTAGAGATCTTCTGCAACTGTTGAGTAAAGTTACGCAACGAGTCCTCACGACATGTGCGCTGAGGAGCGAAACAAGCGATAGCCCAGGTCCTGATCTCTACACCCGTGTGAAACTGTTTGCCTCTCATATCCCAAACGCCCTGATTGGGGATCGCCTGCTGTTTGGTACGGCCCCCGTATTGGAGCTTCGGAGGGGGCAGAACACGACCCTTGACTTCCATCATTAGGTTAGAGATGGAGAGACCGAACTCTTTAACGTATGGGTCGTTATTGAAGTCCGCTTTGTTAACAAGATTATTGATTTCCCGTTCCCTATCGGGTGCCGAACGTGCGGTGGCTTTGATCATAGTTGAGGTCTGCATATCTGTTAACTTCTTAATACATCGCTGTCCGGCCACTATATTGCATACTTCCAATGGAAGGTACGTATGTTTGTGCTCCTGACCCACTTGAAGGCAGGGCAGGTGCGGGTATCGCAACTTCATCTTATACTTGTCGAGGAAGTACTTGGCAACAGTGCACTCGACTGTCTGCCCGTTGTCCAGTTGCAATGGGAACGACTGGAGCTGAGCCGGCCTTCGAGTAACGTTGCAGACCCTGTACTTCCGTCGCATAGACCCGCAGTGAGTGATCTCTATCTTCAGTCCTTTGATTTCTTTCGTGAATTTCACTCTTTGAGAGTCAGTCAAAGGCTTTCTCTGTTCGTTAATATCTCTAATGTCGAGCACTTCACACATGAATTCGACGACAGGCTGTGCCTTATAGAAGGCGGTGGCGCTCACGTCTATGTTGAGCGTCATTTTCCATTGCGATGGTCTCACACTTTGATGGAAACCAAACCATACTTCTCTTCCGCCACCCAATGGATGATAATATCCGTCCGGAGATGAGAAAAAGGAACGCCCGACCGGAGTGTATGTCATTGATGGTAAGTGACGCATAACTACGTCCAGTGCTTGTATTGAGTCCAGAGGTATAGTTCTTGAATTGCCTTCCAGTGCCTCTTCCAGTGTATTGAGGCTCACCTTAGATACCCATTTGATGGCGACGCGAAACACCCGGTCTTTGCCCTCTCCGGGAAGTGTCACTTCCAGTTCCACCTGAGATAAGAGCAAATGTTAGCAAAACACTTGAGATAAGGCACAGACAGACATATAAACACGATATGAAAAAACGAGTCATACCTTATCCATTCCAATTGGGAGGTCGTCTCTGGTGTACATGTTTTTCCTTCCGTCGAACACCGGTTTCTGAGTTCCGAATATTTTGGAATAAGCTTGCACCATTGTCTCGATAATCTCCCTATTGATCTTCCTAGGACACTTGTCGGGTGTTATAGTGATGTCGTAGTGGTGGAGGTGTCCCCTCGGCATTGTTATCTGGAAGTGATTGGCCCTCAATGTTATCAAACGACCGTCTGTTCCGATGTTCGGCCTTCGCGGACACACGAACAGAACGGGAGGCACATTCTCCAGAGCGGACGGACCGGGGGCTCCGGGCGTTCCCATCATTGCGCTCATCGGGGGACCAATCGGGGGCTGCTGTCCGGGAGCCATCTGAGGCGCCATCGGCGTCATACCTCTCGGGCCGGGCGGTCCCGGAGCTATATATGACATATAAAACATGTTTGTTATATATTTGATATAATGCGGAAATGTTTTCAAGAATTTCAGTCAAATGTTAATTATTTTTAGAGAACGGATGACATAAAAGTGGAGAGGAATGGGAAGAATACTATCAATACAGCAAATAATCATTTGAAACATTTCAATGTGCTAGAACACCAACTAGAATATCATTTTCAATAATTTAAAACTCAGAATAAATTCAAAACTTATTCCAATTTAAATGATTTTCAATGAATTTCCCCATAATTTGAGTGAACTTACGGAACAAAAACTGACAGAAATACTGATTAATAAACTGTTTTTCTTCCATTGGTTTTGGAGTCAAATAACTTTCAATTGATTACAAACATTGGGAATACGTTTAACACATTTTATAGTCCACTCCTTCTGTTATGTAATGTATGTTACGTTTGGAAATCAATTTGAATATCAAATCAATAAATAATTACTCATTTGTTTCGATAAGTGTTAGCTTTGGTCCAAACAATTAACAAATAAGACAATCGATTGGAGAGAGAAAGAGAGGACTTGGCATAAGAGTTATGGCAATCAATTCAATTGATATATAGCACAACAATATGACTCAGACACAGAATTTCTCGAATTTAAGTCAATTTATGTAACAATTCGTAGAAAAAGCCTGACTTCCACTCAATTGTATTCTCCACTAAAGACACAAACTTTTGATTTTTGTTAACTAATCGTAAAATTAAAAACAAATTTATGGGAAAAAAAGAAACGATAAAAACAAATGAAACTACAAATCATTAGAAAGTGTTCAATAAGTTGTGAACCGATTTTGTGAGGAATGACTTGATTTGTGTTTTAGAGGAAAATAAATGAATTAATTATTTAATGTTTGCTTTGGTTTTAAAAAAAAAGATATTTTTTTGCTGTAATCGAGTAATGGATTGGTTTTTGTTTTATTATTAAATTAAAAGACAATAAGATTTAGATTTTGTTTAATAGTTTCTGATATCAAATATGAGTGGAAATTGATATCACATTTGAACGGATGATAACATATAAGGAGTGAACGCATTGTCACAAATGCTTTCCCTCTTCAGTTGATTAAGAGGAAAGTCCTTCTCATCGATGGCTCTATTGTCACAAATCGTGTGAGTTATGCAAATCGAGAGCACAGGTATGACAATCAGGTCGTATAAAGTGTGAGAAAAGAGAGGGACCACTCAATTATTAAGGGTATGAGAGAAAAAAAAATAGTCGTTCCCTCTCTTAGACAGACTATGACCGGAGCTGGAGATGGGAGTGGAGTCAAGTGATGTTTGAATGCAATGACCCCATTCTTCCCCCCATTCGCACATACATTACATGAGAAGACACTATAAATATATACGTTTTTAGCGCTCATACCATAAAAATAAATATCAAATTACAAACAAAATCAAAACAAATCGATTCATAAATCAATTAACACTTCAGTGGATATAAATCGACAAAAAAAATGAATTCAATTATCTCTCAAACAGACTATTAGTGACTAATATTGGCTTCAAATCCATATAAATATGATTTTAAAGACTATTATAAAAAGATATTAAAAACTAAATCCTATGAGAAATGGTCTGATTTAATGGTCTTTGATACTATGAAAAAGTCAATTAACAAGCAATTAATTAAAGGTTTGTTTTTGAATACAAAAAAAAAGTGAAAAAAAATAAAAACAAATATTTTATGAAAACAAATGAAACAAATGATTGAAATATTAGATGAAAAGAGAATTAATGGTACAATAAATGAGACAATAAATGTGGACATACGTTGACCGCCCAATGGATACATAATGGGAAGGATGTCTTCAAATCTGAATGCGTTCGTAATGAATGAGTTAAGATGCGGACCAATTCACAAATAAATGGTTAATATATTTAACACCAAGATTTGAACCACCAATTTATGTCGCGATCTATTTATTTTTTAACGACAATTATCCTCTTTAGTGGCAAATCGGAGCCAATAGTCAATGGCTTTGGACTCCGAACTATTCAATGATCGCCTAAAATGGCGGAAACACTCCAAATACAGCACATCTGCAGACATGACAACCGTAATGGACTGACATCTGGTGACAGACTTTCAGTAACTATTGTTTGTATACAATTCAATGCATTTCAATATACAATTGAGTGCTTTATTTCAAAGACTCACACATTTTGAGGCTCCCATTGAATGTAAGGAAACCAATGGTTGTGTTGAATCCAATGCTCTTTTCCTCTGATTTGTTCATTTTGCCCATGATCATATACGACAATAGACAGGTCATATTGCGTAATATTTGTTTGATTACTCATCCAGTGTATCGTTGCCTAGAACTCATACTACAATAGTAAATGAGACAGCTACAATAACAGTACTACCAGTTTTCAAATGTATGTTGCTCATTTTTGTTTAATTCATATTATCAGAAAAATGAGCCAAATATCAGAAATCAATTCAAGAGATTTATTTATTTACAGTTTGTTAGAGTTATCTCAGTTTTATTCAATGAATAAATTGTCAAAAGTTTTAATTGATTTAAATTTTAACGAAACAATTAATTATAAGAAAAGACAGACAACTGTCCAATTGTTTAACCAATTAAATGGTAAACTCATTGAAAAAGTTTTGCCAGAATTCAATGACAAATACCTGAACCACAATAAGATTCTTCAGGTTCTGGTTCTGTCGCGTAGTTTTCAGAAACAAATTAAATTCAGTTTAGATTTTGTCGTCAATTATAACAACAATTGCGAACTCAGCCACAGATACGACAATTGCATCAAATGGTCGTTCAGTCAATTAAATCTCGTCATCACTTCGATGGCAATGATCTCGAGATATGACAAACAGTTCTTTGATATGAAAACAAACGAATCATTTAAACCAAAATTTGTTGACATTTACTACAAACTGAAGACACTTAAAGTGTTGTCGTTTCTGGCGGTGGAACCGCGTCTTCCGATTGAATTGCTGTCAGTGATCATAAGTGAGACATTCTTATGGACAGAACCGACACAATTGGACGTATCTGTTATGCAATTGCACTCCAGACTCATCTCCCAGTTCTCTAATTACGTAAAAGACAACAATACTTTTCAGACACATATGAGGGACGACTTCTTCTTCCAACTTAAGGAATGCCTTCGATATCTCTCCACTCATTTCCATTCATTCATTGATTATTTGGTCGACTCTTTGGGTAAAACTCAAATCGATTTAATTGTCGATCAAATCGACCAAAAACTTATCACTCGTTTGAATGAAGTTTTCGATCAAAACAAGAGTTATGTCCATTTGTTTACCGAAATGGCGGACAAACCTCACCTCAAGACAGACGAAGACTTTTTGATAGATTTCGTGACTAAAAGTCAATCGATGGACGAAACGACAGAATCAATAGATTTATAGTAAAATATTTGAGTATTAAAAGCAAAAGAGTATTAAAATAACACTTTATTGGAGATTAAAATATTTGTTAAACAAATTAATAGATTATTAAAAATCATTTTCAAAATAAAATAATAATATTATGCGAAACACAAATACAATGATTTCCTATTAAACGAAATCATGTTTTGCTTTAAAATAAAAACTAAAAAATTATTTTATTTAATAAAAATTTGAGTAAATTAATGGAAAAACTTGAGAACCGGTGGCTTTGAAATACAGATTATTAGTAATACTCTTCTAATACTGAAAATAATTGCTTTGTTTGGCACTAAAAAAAACTTATAATAAAAAATAGTTTCCATTTAAAACATGATTTTGACTGAAAAAAGAGGAATCAAAATGAGATTTTAAAATAAATGAGTTTTTTATCGGAGTTTTATTTTATAGAGTTTTAACTTAAAGCCCAATAACTCCGTCAGTACTGCAGAAAATGCGGACAAAACCACAACTTTAGTGATGTTATAAAGGTATGGATTGGCGCAGAACCCGGATATCTTGTAAGGGCTTTCAAGTTCTTTGAGCAGATCCGCAGCCAATTTGAGTACGTGATTGGCGAGTGTCAGCTCTTCCTTCTTATGCGGCTTTTGTTCCAATTGTAAATACAAATTGATTTGTTCGGTGATCAGAATCGATAGGTTTTCCCGATATTTGCGGTTAATTCTTGAGCCTAATATCATTAACCGCATTATGAACAGACCTAATGCCAGGTTCCAGAACACCATTTCCCAACAGTAGAGTTTGGCCGCACATATCTCAGACTCCTTCAGCAATTGAAGGCAAATAAACGTCAGAATACAGACAGCGATCACGAAACTGCTCGAACATATGGCGTCCACTGTCCGGATGGGGCCGTGTCTGACATCGCAAAAAAATTTCTCAATTAATTCAATCAGTTTTTTAGTCAAATGTCAAATACCTTCTCAAATATGATCGAACGGAAAGCCATACTTTAAGGTTTCGGACTTTATGTAGTCGAAAGTGAGGCACTTCCGATCGCTTCGCCCGATCTCTTCGCGTCAATTGTGAGAAGTATTTCGCGTAAAGGAAACGCTTTTATCAGAAAAATAAAATCATTGGTCAGAATGTGTTGAATGAGAGAAATGAGGGTCGACTCACTTGTTTGAAAGTCCTTTCGGCGACACACAAAAGAAAAAAGTAAAGCATCGATAGGACCGCCCTCTCTATCATTGCTATTATGACAACACAACGAACTCTGATATAAAAATTAGTTTAATTTTTATTAAAAATTATTGAGTTTTGTGAGGAATTACCTCCAATTTGAACCGAAAATACATTCGGCGATGAAATCCAAGTCAAGTGCCGGAAAATTGAGTAAATCTATTATCTCCGATGTGTTGGTCTGAGCGGCGATCGCAGAGTTGCCGTTCTGTTGGACTCTGAAAAGGCCCGGAAGTATCGCCAGAATAAATGAGAAGAGAATTCCGAGAAATACGTATTCAGAGCTGTGTTTCACGGAATCAACTTTCCTTATGACTGCAGAACTGATGTCAACCACCGAAAGGTCCACTTTCTGGCACTCGTTCTGCTGCCAAATGGCACAACTCACTGAAAATTGAATTCAAACTCAATTAAAAACAAATCAATTGATTGATAACTCAATAATAACCTTTGGTTTCATTAGTGTCTTCGTGACAGAACTCATTGAATATAGTATAGAGAGGGGCCGACACCTCATCCGGATATATAAAATATTTAGCGGCTGTCGAACCACTTCCCTCTTGAGCGCTGTCCTCATCAGAGCTGCCTTCGGAGTTGATAAGAGGCCAATCGAGATCTGAGGCGATTCCGATTCCCTAAAATTGTTTCATTTGTTTAGTAATTCATTAAACCATTGATTGAATGAAAACAAACCGGAGTCGGAGTCAGTGGAGTCGTCGGAGACATCGTTCCCTCGGAATCACAAGAGGAACAGTCTCTGGCGCTGCGAAGCGAAGAGGGAGGGGATAAATGGTTTGCCATTCGTTTCTTTTTCTTTAGTCTAAGTTTTTCTTTGAATTTCTTATTCTTTGAGCCTTTACTCCCTTCAGAATAACGACGAGTAATGACTTCGACGTCATTCCCGATGTCTTCCTTTGGTTTGAAAGACTTAGAGTCAGAATATCTTCTCCAGACATGAGACCCATCGAGTTCTGTGTCGACATCGAACTCATCTGAACTGAGATCAGAGTTTTCTGCCGAAACTTTTTCATCGATTTCTATTCGGGGAATAATTTTCGCGAAATTCAATCTTTCAATAGAAGAGAAGCCTCTCCTCTCACTCAGGGGTTTATTTGGAGACAAATCTGATTTGATGTCAAGACTTCCTAAACCGCTCTCTTCATCGGAAGCGACAGCTTTTGTCACTTCTTCGACAGACGTTTCGTTTTTCTTATCGATAGTTTGTTTTGGTTTTCTCTTCCGTTTCTTTTTGTGGATCTGTTGAGTGTTTTGAGCGAATTTCGAGGAATGAAAGGATGACTGGTTTTTGTTGACTATTTTGGTTCCGACTATTTGTGTGTGGATTACACCGAGTATTGTCATCATTACTAATGGCATCAGTACCTCAGATGCCGGCACTTCAGAGAACTCGTTGTCCTCTGTTGAGGACAGACCGCTCTCGAAGTAAATCCTTAGAGAAATGATTTGTAATACATATAGAGTGAGAAGAATGACACAAATGACTGGATTTGTCTGTTCTCTCCACCAGTTCAGGTAAAAGGGGAGAAGAAATACTCGGTTTATGCCATAAAATGTGGCCAAAAGCCATCCCTGTTGTGGCTTAGCTTTGGTGAAGGCTGTGCCACGGATTAGGTCTAAATCAATGAGTTCTGTCTTGACTTTTGCCACTTTCTTAGGAATGGCATTCAGTCCCTTAAGAATCCGTTCCTCAATAGTCTTCTCCCACTTCTGTTTGTCATACGAACCGATCTATTGATTGGATTTGTTTTGAAAAACAAGAATTCAATTAAAATATCAGTTATTTTGTGAAAACCTATTAAACGATACTTAACTCAACTGAAAGGGAATCAAAATTTTAATTAAAAATTAATTGAAAGACATTTCTAATGGTTTTAATAAAAAAATTATTTTAATTTCAAAAAATTAATTTCAATTAATAATACATTTTTTGGTTTTAAACAAAAAGTTGAATCAAATGTTGAATTCAATACAAAATTCAATTTAAAAGCAAATCTAATGAAATACTAGGAAAACAAAATTCAAATTTCAATCAAAATTAATGATTAAAAACAAAAATTTATTTGAATTAAATATTTATGAAAATCAATGAATTTTTTTCAATTAATTAATGAAAAAAATAAATACCTTTTTCTGATATGAAGACAATATCTCATCGACTGAACGCACCATTTGTTTGATTGAATTTAATTGACTTTTAATTGAAGTTAAAGTTCAGTTAAAATGCTATTAAAATGAATTATTATTTAAAAGATTTATTGATATTTGGTGTTCAAGTGGTAAACAATATGGCATTTGTTTGACATTCAGTTGTTTTTCAGCTCTAAATCAATAGTAACTCTCAGTTTGAATGGAAATTCATTTAAACTTTTTTTTGTTAAAAGTTTTTAACTTTTATTGAGAAAACATTTTCATTGGTTTTAACTAATCGTTAAGATTTTGATTTGATTTTTTCTTATCTCAAATCTTAGAGTGGTTTTTGGGTTTGAGTTGATAGCACTCGAAGACAATATTCAAGATCATCCCAATACGCAATTTCATAGGCTCTTCATTAATACCATAACAACTGCAAAATAAGAGCCCAACCAAAGGCATAAATAGACTGCTGCAGTCACTGCACAATACCTATACATAAGAATAATTATGTGCTGAGTGAAGGGAAGGGTTTTCTCATAAGACTAAATGTCAGTCACGAGAATATTCTTGAAAATAGCGAAATGAGTCCTTCATTTGTCTTCAATGAAAAAATTTGTGGACTTTTACGCAAATGAATGCCAAAAGATGTGCCAAATATACCCCTATTTTGATGACTTCAACAAAACTTATTCAAAGTTTTTCAAAGAGTTTTTCGAGTAATTAGTAATTGCTTTGAAACAAAATAATTATATAATTGTATTGATTAATGTCATAGAAAATTATTATTTAAGAATCAATTTTTGAATAAATCATTTAAAGGAATATTGTTTTCAATTTAATTTATTTTCAATCCATTTATTAATCATTCAATACAACAATTTTCAGATTTCTTAGTCTTTGAAAATTTGATGGAAGAGATATTTGATTGCAACTCAATGTGAACCTGAATAGTCTCGAAGGATTCTGTTCACAAATCCCGAAGAGATAATCCATTGTGTCTTTCAGTTTACCAGTTTTGTATGAATGATCTTGGTCATGTGGAGCGTTTCTTGGACAAATTAGTTCTAAATGATTGAAATTTGCGAAACGATCCAAACAATCGAATAATTGTTTTCCGATAAACCGAAAGTTTGTCGCAAAGTATCTCAAAGATTGCAGTCTTGGGATCACTTCAAAAGTTTTGTAGCAACAGTCGTCGCATTTGAGGTATTCCTCGTTTTCTAAGCACTCGATGCTATCCCACGGAATGTAATCAAATCTTTTGATATTTGGAAACATTTCAATGATTTGTTTGAAATAATTTGGATTCAGTTGTGGTTCCTTTAAACAGAGGTAACGGACCTTTTCGAAAACTACACTCTTCTTCAGATCTATGTATTCAACAAAATGAGTCCAAAATATTTGCAGAATTTTGAGTTTTTTTTGTGTTTCGGCCATTTCTTGCATCAAATTTGAGCTCAATTCGTGAGATGTGAACCAAAATTCCTTCAAATCCAATGATTTTATAATAGTTTTGATCGTCTCTTTAGGAACCGAATAATAATGAATACAAAGGGTTCTCAGCGAAGATAAATTTGCGAACAGAATATTGGGGATGGGATCAGCGATCACTGGTTTAGGAGAACGAATCAAAATCCAAGTCATTGAAGGACTCATCTGTTTCAACAATTTTTCAAAATTCAAGCAATTCTTGAATTCGACTTCAATTTGGACTAAGTTTTCAAACAAACGAATCAAAACTAGAAGTTTGTTGTCATCGATGGGAGAATCGGTTGAATATTCGATTACCAAATAAGTTGGTCTCTTAGCGAATGTCTTCATCAGATCGCTGGACACCAATTCATTTACAGAATATATTTTACAATCAAATAGTTCCAAAGTCTTCAGGTTTTTGACGTTTTCATTGATAAAACTGATAACCGTTTCGTTGATAAGACATTGCTTTAGAAGAATGCGATCAATTCGAGTGCAATAACTTGTAATCGACTTTAAGTCATCAAAACTGCGAATCAGTATAAATTCAACCCTAGTGTCAGAGTATCGTCGCACAGGACATAAGGTGACGACAGATTCCTTCTTCTCTTCGCACATAAGTTACCCATCAGTTCAAATGATTTTAGTTCTTAGCTTTGAATGACTTCAATAACGGTTTGAATAAATTGAAATCAATTTAAAATTTTCAACAATTGATCAAAAATTATATTTTCATTTATTTCTGATTTAAAGACAAGTTTTTGTGTGAGAAATGTTTTATTGTTTTATTTCGAAAATGAGTTTAACACAAATTAAATTCAATTGAATTTAAAATATTAATAAATGTTTGAATGGATTTAAGCCTCGATTTCACCCAAATATAGGTTCCTATCACTTGAACCGGAGAGGACTGCAAATCAAATAATAATAATAATTAATATTTGAGTCAAAAGACAAACAAAAGACTTCTTACCGATTGGTTCTGTCGGATGAAAGACCACTTCATTGACAGACCCTAAATGTCCCGGAAGTTTGTAGACAATCCTCTTATAAGAGACGTCCCAAATGTAAACGAACCGATCGGCAGAACCGGCGGTCACTTTAGTGCCGTCCGCAGACCACGAACACCGCAGAAGGTTCTTCTCGAAGTTGTGCTGATGTCCGGTCAGGGTTTTGATGCACCGGTCCTGTGGTGCGAACGGACGGATATCCCAAATGCAAACTTCAATTGAAAAATAATTTTCAAAATTAATTCCAAAAAGTTCTTAGAATTTATTGACAAATACTTACGGGAATTGTCCATAGAATTAGATAATACGTAACTCCCGTCGGGACTGAGTGACAGACCGGTCACTGTATCGAAATGACCGGCCATTGAGTACAAGATTTTATCGCTTTTACGCAAATCATAGACTTTGAGGACGTTTTCAATTCCAGAGAATATAATTTGATCTGAAGTGTCATTGAATGTGATGGCAGTTATCTGATACTCGTCCTTATAATAAGAGACGAGTCCTTTCTTTCTTGTGTCCCACAGTCTGACAGTGCAGTCATCGCCAGCACTGCATAAAAGGGGTGATCTTCGAGAGGGATGACAGCAGTTGACGATTGATTGATGAGCCGCTAATTTCTTAACTCTAGCGCCTGTATGGGTGTCCCAAATGATTATCGATTTGTCAGTACTCGCACTGAATAAGAAGTCTCCGTCAAAAGAGTAGTGCAGATCAAGTACTGCCCCCTTATGTCCCGAAAGGACCGCATAATTATCGCACTCTCCGTAAGTGTTCCACAAAACTATTTATTAAATAAATAATTGAAATAAATATAGACTTCAATCAAATCATAGGAAAAGTGATTCAATCAAAAAGTGATTCACTTTTTCAGAAGAATTAATCAAAAGAAGTGATCGAATGACAGATCAAAAGAGAGATCAGATGAGAGACAATACATACAAATATCTCTATCGAAACCACCGGAACAGAGGGTATTCCCGTTTGGATGAAATTTAACGCAATTGACTTCCGACTGGTGTCCACTCAACAGCATTATCGGTGACATCAGGTTTGAAGTCCGGGGAACAGCCTTTTGGACAAACATTTAAGTCAATTGAGTTTTTCAGATAAAAATTGTAAAGAGTTTTGACTTTTGGATCAAATTATTGATTACTAACCGATTCACTGATGGATTGATTGCCGGCTGCGGTGACCGACAGCTCATCGTTTCGGGACTTTTTGGCCGCAAACGGAACCAAAGCGTCGTTTGACTGCCTTTTAGTCGTATTTATTGGCATTATTTCCGTTCAATTAGTTTTGATTTTAAATTTATTATTAATTTAATTAAATTTATTTTAATTCAAAATAAAAAGACTTTAAAATTAAAATATTGACTGAAATTCAAAAACAAATAAATTTGTTTACAATTATTCAACCAATAGATGGCAATACATGTACTGCTTAGGGATGAGAACTTTGAAATTGAGCAAGATCATTTTAATTGATTCTATTTAATTTAATAAATGGACAAAATATTGATTCCATTGATTAGTTTTTAAGATTAATCAATAAATTTTTATTTTCAATTGTTTTGAGAACTTTTGATTCAAAATTGATTTTAACGAATATATTTGAACAACAATTGAAACAAATTGTAAATCAACTGAAATTAAAAATATGCTCAGGGAAACTTTTTAATACAACAATGAATTGGTAACATTTAAATGATTTCATTTGTAAAATAATTTTTAAAATCTATTCAATGATTTCTCGCACTTTATTCCTATTATTGTTAAAACAAAATCAAAAGTTCAGGAAATCTGTTGAAAAACAAACTAAAGAAGTATTTCAAAGAGTTTCTGATCCAATAGTTTGTTGCAAATCAATAGCGAATCCAATGGCGACGGCAAACACTCTCAACAATCCGACCATAAAAGAGGATTATAATCAAAAACCTCCTGAAGTCAAGGGCTTCAATTGTATCGTTCATCACTTGCTTTTCATCCAAAGAGAGTTTCGCGGACTGAAAAAAAATTCAAGTGGACAAACTTTCTATTGGCCAAAGTTGACAGCTTTCCCTCAAAGTGGTCCTAAAGGGGTAAGCCATCCCACACCGGTGTGGCACACAATTCAGACAAACTTCTTCACTAATAAACTTAAGGAATACCAACGAAAAGATCCGACAGGGGAACCTATAATTATTTTCAAGCAATTTCAAGTGGCTGTTCCCAAAATTTTGCTCATCCCCAAAGATGCACCAGTGATCAGTCGCGGTGTTTCTTCAATTGAATGGTTTTGGAGATCAAAAACTCAACAAGTTGGTGTTTATGTTTTTCTTGAGAGCCATGGAGTGATGAATGTAATTGCCACATTTATGAAACAAATAATCTCAGAAGAATTAGGAACTATATATATATACCTGTCCAGTAAGACCTCTTCCATCACCTCAATATATCCGGTCATACAATATGATTTGAATGGACAAGATTTGATCAATAGATCCAAAAACTCAAGAGATGTTGAGAAACTCGTTTACGGACTCTTATACCAATCGGGCGAAAGGGGTGAACCCAAAGGCAACAGATATTATCATCGAATGCACGACAGAAAACTCGAATTGGGAAACGTCTTCGAAATTGATTTCAATGATATCAATCGTCTCAAAGTCACTCTCGCCGATGAGGATTGTTTTGGTCTATATGTGTGCGTCGGCGTCAAACTTGTCGTTATCGATGACCTCATCCAAGAGATAGAAGATAATGGAAAAACGGTTCGACATCACAACAGAGGTTTAGTACAACAGGGAGGGGTTGTCTTCATCAAAGGGGAGTTGCGTTTGTGTTTTCCTCACCAAATCGAAAAACAGAGACCAGATCCTGTGTATAGACATCCATACAATTATATCAACTATTCTCTCAAAGATTTCGCCAAAAAGTTCGTTAAGTATAAAGATGATAGTGCTGTTAAAAGTAGAATCGATGCTTTGAATCCTCAAATCCCAATCCTCTTCTTGGGTGCGACTGACTCTTATCAGCAATCAATCAGTTGGGGTCTGAGTGTAGATGTAAAGAAGAATCCGAGCGGTAAAGAAACGGAGAGATTGGGATTTCTCGAAGTACCCGATTGGGGAAGAATTGTGGCCATCGCTGACGGGGCGGAAGGAATCGAAGAGATTATGTGGAGATTACATTACGAAGGACTCCATAAAAGCGTTGTTCTCACATCAGATGAAATGTATGATACTTTCGAACTCCCAAAGGATAGGGAAGTCGAATGGATCAATAAATTACTGGATCCAAATGAAAGTCGTATTCTTGAATTCGATTCGGATTTCGATTATATGGAATTTAATTCATCCAATTTTTCCATCTTTCGAGAGCACAATATCCGATGTTTCACATCAATTGAAAAGAAAGATTTGACTTATTTCGTGCCCCCGATGTTTCCCCCTCTCTATGACAATACGCACAATAATTATCGATATTATTCAGAAATTCGTTCGATGTATCCGAAAGGTTACCGAAATGTTGATGCGTATGATCTGCCGTATCGTTTCGACGAAACAAAAACTTATAAACTCGAAGAAGAAGAAGTAGAAGACGTTCCCGAATATCAGTGGACAAAGACTAAAGAGTTTGGAAAAATTGACTACGTGGACGACGCAGAACCGAAGATTCCCTACACTGATACCCACCATCGCATTGGTGTTGACGGTTGGATTTGGAAGAAGTCTGGCCCTAGAGTCGGACTAATGAATATTGATCGATATACTCTGCAGAATAAACCAACAAAAAAGCCACGCAAAGGAAAAAAGAAAAATCAGAGGAATGCCTCTCCCGACCCGTCAAAGAAAAATCCGAGCGATGCCTCTCCCGACCCGTCAAAGAATCGGAATCAGAGTAAGCCATCTCAAGAGTCAAGTAGTCAAGGGTCAAGTGGTCAAGTTAGAGGTGGTAGAGGTAGAGGTGGTAGAGGTGGCTACCAATACGACGACGACTTCTACTAATTGTGTCACTACTCGTCGCCGTAATTACAAATAGTTTCGAAAATTTTTTTTTTCAAATTGTATTTCAAATCAAATTATATTATTTCAATCATTTTAATAAAAATTGTGATTCAATGTAAAATAATTTGCGACTAATAGTTAAATTATAGTGAGAGTGAGCCAGAGGGGACGGGTAGCCTGAAAATGATCCTGTAATGCTTAATACCAAGTTTGTATCAAGTTTGTTGAGAAAACAATTTATTGCTTCAATTCAATCAAAACAAGTATTGACTAAAACTTTTGTCTAAACGTTTGTAAACCACGAGTGAGATCTGACCTCTGCTACGGTCAGCCTATTCTGAGGGTTGGGTTCAGTCATTCTGAATATAAGAGAAGAGACTAAAAGAGTTAAACCCCATTTGTTGCAGAAATCCTGACTCAGTCCTAAGTGTTTGTGCAAATCACTGGTCACTTGTCTAAACTTAGCCCTTCCTGACAGCACTTCTGCCAAAACACATCCCAATGAAAATATATCAGTAGGTTTGCTGAGGGACAGGCGTTTCGGGTCCACCTGCATCTCCGGTGCCATATACATTCGGGTGCCCTGAGAGCCAAATATCTTCGCGACGTCGTCCGACTTATACCTTTTGGAGACTCCAAAGTCAGCCAATTTGTAGCAAAAGCCGTTCATTTCCTTCGTATACATAATGTTTGCCAATTTGATGTCGAAGTGAACGATGTGTTGGTCGTGAAGATACTGGAGTCCGTCCGTCACATCGCCCATCATATCCCTGACTTCCTCTTCGCTCACCTTTTTGTTCGGATGTTCTTCGAGTAGTTTCTTGAGGTCTCCGTCGCATAACTCCATAAGCATTAGGAGCCGAACGTATGGAAAGCCTGTCACCGGGTCGTGAACATGGAATATGTGCTCACATTTCACGATATTTCTGTGGTTGAGCTGAGAGTGAAGATCAGACTCCCGAATCATTTTTTGTACGACACTTTCTATTGTCTCGTCGACAACTCCTTTCTTGAACTTTTGAAGGTTCAACACTTTGCAGGCGAGGGTTGTCTCCAAATATTGGCCGTCCCCTCCTTTTAATAGTCGGGTGGCTTTGATTAGCCAAACCGTTCCATAAGCACCCCTTCCTATCTGTTTATCAAATATGAAGCCATACTTTTGGCAAAACTCCAACTCATCGGGAAGTAGTGCCTCATCAATAGGGATCGGCTCTTCATACCTATCCCCTAAATCTTCCCATTTAAAGAAGTAGTCGTCCCAATCGGACGGTCCGTGGAGTGGCCTCTTCTTGTGAGCACCGAAAGCGGCTGTTCGGGCGAATTCACGCTCTACTCGCGGAAGGTTTTCTTCACTCGGATGTTGAGCCGAATAACCTGTAAAGGACTGTCCTATAGATCCGGTGGAAGGCCAGGGGTAAGATATACTTCCCTCCGATTTTCTTCTACCGAACTGTTTGTGTTGTCCCCTCTGTTCTCCAAAGGGGTCGTATTTATCATAAGCCGCGGGTTGTTGTCCTCCTTTCTGCTTACCTTTTAGATAATCTCTATATGGAGTGGACGGGTGTACAAAAACTGAGTCACTGGTCTCGCTAGACTCATTCAGAGTTACCCCTGGTAATTGTCCACTCCTCGCTGATGTTATGACAGGAGACCTAACCCTTGGCTCATGTGTTGATGAGGTCTGACTCTTACTGGCAGTGATAGCTTTGACCCGTTCCGCAAATGTCTTACCTTTGATCTGAGCACTAGCCAGTGCACTAAAGGGCTGAGCACTACTTATAGCCCCACTCCTCTGTCTCGGCATAGGTTGTGGTCGCTGTGAAGGAGTGACTCTACTTATGGCTGTAGATCGAGGTCTGGGTACAGGTGGGGGAAGGGTAGTATCAGTACTTGAACTAGTGGCTGGTATAGGATTTAGTTGACCGGAAGTACTTGGAATTACCGGAGCACTCGACTGTTGGGATCGGGCTCTGAGTACAGGTCTGACGCCTCCCGATATTGCTGAAGATCGCGCTCTGGGGGCCGGTAGGGGTGAAAAACTATCAGAAAATATCTGTTCGTCTGTTCGATTCTGCCTGAAATCACCTGACCTTGGTCGTATTGGCTCATCGTAAGGGGTAGAAGCCATCACCGGCTGACCCAAAGGAGATGGAGTCGAACCTCTTTTAAACCAACTGTTTCTCCGAACCCTATCGTACAGACGGGCCAATTGTTCCTTCGGAGTAGCCCTTGGAGTTCCTGTAGATCGAGGTCTGGGCACAGGTGGGGGAAGGGTAGTATCAGCACTTGAATTAGTGGCTGGTGTAGGATTTAGTTGACCGGAAGTACTTGGAATTACCGGAGCACTCGACTGTTGGGATCGGGCTCTGGGTACAGGTCTGACGCCTCCCGATATTGCTGAAGATCTCGCTCTGGGGGCCGGTAGGGGTGAAAAACGATCAGAAAATATCTGTTCTTCTGTTCGATTCTGCATGAAAGCCTGGTATTCTCTCCTTGGTATTGGCGCATCCCAAGGGTTACAGGCCATCACCGGCTGACCCAAAGGAGACGGAGTCGAATCTCTTTTAAACAAACGGTTTCTCCGAACCCTATCGTAGAGACGGGACAATCGTCTCTCCCCCGATCCCTTCGGAGTAGCCCCTGGAGTTCCTGAAGGATTTCGTGACATATTCTGTGCCTTTTATTCTGATCTCTTCAGTGGTGTTGAAGGCTTACCTCAAATTGAAAACTTTCCTCAGATTTGATTCGTTGATAAAGATTTTGAAAATTTTCTTCAAACCTATTCTTGCGATTGATTTTTGAAAGATTTTGAGATTTCAAATTTAAAATATATCTATTGTTGACCTAAACTTTGCTTTCCTTAACCGCCAAATGAGTCTCAACTTAAACCGCCAAATGACAGAACGACGTGTCTTCGGATGCTTTTCGTAATCGACTGATCCGTTCCGTCCGTACTTTCCCGTTGTCTCAGTTGTCTGCCGTATGAAAGACCACCAGAAATACATTATAAGACCGCTATATGTCTGCCCACATTGGGATTGAATGGACAGTCGTATCATAGTTTCGGGTCAGATAGTGGTCTGATATATGACAGTTCTGTTCTACAGTTGATAACCGATGAGACCCACGACTCGGATGTCTTATCTCTCAATTCATTTCTTCACAAATTCTATTAATAATTAATTTTAATGAAACTCTTAATCAAATTCTTTTTCATTGAAATCAAATTATATTTTGAGTCAAATTTATTTCTTGAGAGATGTCTTATCTCTCGTTTCTCTCAATTCATTTAATTTCAAATAAAAAGTTTTTAAACTCAATTATTAACTACTTTTTAATGAAACTGTTTTTCATTAATTTATTAACAAATGAGAAATTTGTAGGATTTGTCTTCAACTCATAAAATAGGGATATTCTTAGCTTATTATAATCATTCAATAAAACAATTTTCAGATTTCTTGGTCTTTTGAAATCTGAAGGAAGAGATATTTGACTGCAATTCAATGTGAACCTGAATAGTCTCGAAGGCTTCTGTTCACAAATCCCGAAGAGAAAATCGATTGTCTTTCAGTTTACCAGTTTTATATGAATGATCTTGGTCATGTTCAACGTAGTCCGGACATATTAAAATTAAATGACAGAAAATTGGGAATCGTTCCAAATATTCGAATAATTGTTTTCCGATAAACCGAAAGTACGTTTCAAAGTATCTCAAAGATTGCAGTCTTGGGATCACTTCAAAAGTTTTGTAGCAACAGTCGTCGCATTTGATGTACTCCTCGTTGTCTAAGCACTCGATGCTATCCCACGGAAGATATGAAAATTCGCAAACATTTCAATGATTTGGATTCAGTTGTGGTTCCTTTAAACAGAAATAACGGATCTTTTTGAAGACTACACTCTTCTTCAGATCTTTGTATTCAATAAATTGAGACCAAATAATGAACAAAACCTTCAGTTGTTTTTGTGTTTCGGCCATTTCTTGCATCAAATTTGAACTCAATTCGTGAGATGTGAACCAAAATACCTTCAAATCCAATGATTTGATAATAGTTTTGATCGTCTCTTTAGGAACGGAATAATAATGAATACAAAGGGTTCTCAACGAAAATAAATTTGCGAACAAAGTATAGGGAATGGGATAAGCGATCACTGATTCAAAAGAACGAACCAAAATCCAAGTCATTGAAGGACTCATCTGTTCCAACAAATGATATTCTGTGCCAAACATTGTTTTTCATGTTATTACCCAATATTCTAATCAATGATTACATTCAAATAATTCAATCATTTAATCGATTTTTATTAATGAACTCAAAAAACAGATTTAATAAATATTTTTGAGATATTTATCGAAACAAAAGAATTAATGTTTGGAATAAAAACAATTTAAAACAAAACTGAAGAAAACAATCACTTTTTGGGCTGAGGTTTGGCTGCCTTTCCAGGACCACCTTTGGGTGAGGGCTGAGCCTTTACAGGACCGGCACCGGCAGCTGCTCCGGGTTTACCCTTTTCTTTGGCCGCCTCCTCGTCGACACCGGTTTTGGGTTTCATCGCAAAGAAAGCTACCGCTCCGATAATGACCACCACAACGATCACAATGAAGACTATGATGAGTATTAAGACGGAACCCCCTCCAGAGTCTCCTTTGCCTGACTCATCTTTACCTGCGGCGGCGGGTTTCACATCTGCGCTTTTTTCTGGAGCAGGAGTAGCGGCTAAGCATTGGCCGGGAGTCGGGATTTTCATGAAATCCTTGATTATGTTGTTTTCGACGGTACTCTTAATTGTGACCAGTTTTCCGTCTTTAGAGTCCGGTTGTATCGTTAGCTCGTAATACGACTTCTCGTGAAACATATAAAGCATTTTGTTCTTCAAGACATACATTCCGAGGATGTGGTCAACAGTATTGAAGTCAGTTGTCTTAGAGGGAGGTTTGTCGTCACCGAACCTATTGGGGTCTTTGCAGATGTAATTGCAGTCAACCATAGCGTAGTCCTTGTCCTGAACGAAGTATATCTGCAGATAATTGCGGACAAACATCGCGTCCAAAGGTTTGCCATTCGCCCAATCGATCCGCGCTCTGGAAATGCAGTGATCTTTGTTGTAAGCGATGGCGTCGGGCTTCCAATTGTTAGTAGTCGTGTCGTAAGCCATAACCTTGTGTTCACTTCCGACCAGTTCTTCGACCCAAACCTCTTTGGCTCCGGGTTTGACGCCTGGAGCTCTACCGGCGGCGCATCCGTTGTCGGTGTCCACATAGACAGCTGCGTGACCCATCTTGAATGGCTCGGGTAACTTCTTGGCAGCGCTATCTTTTGGAGGAAATTCACTTTCTTTGATCCACCAGTAATAGCCACCGCTCGTGAAGAAGTACATCTGGACGTCATTGGCGTAAGTGATTGAATCGATTCGCGAATCTTTGCAAATGATGTCACAGAAGATCACATTTATTGCCATTAGATTAAGACTAATCCAAATCCAAACGGATTTTTGAAACATTTTTGACGACTTTCGAAGACTTTCTAAAAGACTATAAACTTTTTTGAAGACAACTTTGAGGTAAAAATCTATTATTTTATGAATTAATTCGTTTTTGAGTTAAGAATAGACTTGCAATCGATGTCTCGTTTGGCAATCAATTGTTTGTTGAATAAGTTTTCACACAATTTGGGCCACAATTGTCACGAACTGTAAGAACAAACATTTTCGCGCTTTTTATCTAAAAGTGAATCGAATTTGAGTTTATTTTATGACAACTAATGTCTCTTCACTTCTGAAGACAACAATTATTTTCATTATTTTTTATCACATTTTGTATTCAATTAATTAAATATAAGACTTAAAACTTTTAATTTAAAAGTTATCAATCGATATGTCTTTTAGTAAAGTCAGAAGAATTTGTCCCAAAAGGGATTTGTTTGGCGAAAGGTTTTGCGAAGATTTGTTAGAATTAAATATAAAACTTGAATTTCGAGACCCATTGATATTCAAATTGGATTAAAATTGAAACAATTGTCTGACAATCAAAACTTTTTTCTATGACCCCTTTGTATGACTAATGGATACTTCACTGTAGAACACAGTGTTTAGTATTAAAAGGATAGGAAAGAAATTATGAAAAATAATTCCAACATTTTATTCAACAAAAACTAATTACTTTAACAAATGTGTGATAAAAAGCCTCAATTCTTATACAAATTCAATACAAGTGTTACGTATTCTCTGTATTTCATACACTTCTAAGTGACTCAAACACTGTTCTAAGTCTCGTTATATTTAAAACTTTAATTTCGAGACCAATTGATATTCAAATTGGATTCAGTATTAAAACAATTGTCAGACAATCAAAACTATGGCCAACGGAAGCGAAGAAAATTCGGATTCATCGATACTATACCATCAAATGGCGATCAAATCATTGCAATACGAAAACTATGACCCGAATGCAAAGAAAGCTCATGACTTGATTGGTGATCCCAAAGCTTCAGCCAATGATAATTCTGGACCCGATTCGGTTGAGGACAGCACACACTTTGAGAAGAAGTATTTGTATTCCATTCGTATCAATAAAACCGATTTAAAAGTGATAACTATTGCCATCGGATTTCTATTGGTTCTGACACTCATATCCATTGCGATCGCCTTTTCCTCT
>JAQIXV010000232.1:0-62319 GCA_034700625.1 Tectocepheus velatus
GGTGAGAATAGAGAACAACGCGAGTAATCGAAACAGTTATGCATTCGACACAACTTGTAGGCCGTCCTGTCGTTCCTTTCGTCCAAAAATTTTGTGCCACTCTTTTGGCTCAGATCTGGAAATACCACCAAAAAAATGTTTAGTTCTTTTCGAACTGTTCTTCGAAGATGTCTTACCATTAGTTTGTGGTAATGACGGCAACAGTTGAAGAGGTGGTGCCAACAGAGCGTTCGACTTCAGTAGTACCTCTTTTTGAGCATATTTTGTCTGCTCTAAAGACACCTGAATTCTGTCCAATTCTGATGACTTCTTCATGAGTTGACTCTTCAATACTTCCAATTTATTCGTGTATTCGGATATCTCTTGCGATATATCTCTTCGTTTGGACTCTAATTGTCTCAATTCGTTGCGAACGGAAGACCTCATACGAAGAAGTTCTTTGACTCTATTCTCCAAATCGTTGGCTAAAAAAGTGGTCAAAATTTGTGGTTAAAAATCAGTTAAAAAAACAGTTTTTTAAAAAAAATTACATTTGATTTCAGCGGATATACTCTCTTCAGGTCTGAACCCATTCTCGTCGACATTCTTCTGGTTATTGTTATTATTCTTGAAATATATGTCAAACTCTGAGTCACTCTTCTCTTGATTTTGGCCAAAATTATTGCGATTAAGAACTGACTCGAAGTTTGGCAAAGAGTTGATTGAATTGAGATAATAGTGGCTTAAGATTGTGACAAATAGGAGAAGAAATGCTATAAATATAATCAAAATATAATAAATTGATTTGAATTTATTTAAACGCCATTTCGAGGGTTGTGTCAAATGGTTTGCCATCACTTCCCAGGAGCTCCCGATTGAGTTGGGAATCACTTCAAAACGTGACACACGATTCGAGTATTGTTTCGGATCAACTCCAGTGACATCTCTTGAGATCTAAATACTGTTTAAAACATGTTTTCCGATGAAATGACTTTTGTTTAGACATTGTTTTCATTCAATGTTTTCAATGGATTGTAAACATAAGTCATCCGTAAAAGACGTGAATATGTCGGCGGAGGGGGTATTTTGGTACTCATACTAAAAATTTGAGCTCAGGTTAAAAAATTGAGCTTAAGTCAAAAATTTGAGCTAATGATAAGAATAGATGATCTTGTTGAATTGGATTATTATGTAAATTATCATGATAATTGAAAATAACCATTGGGTTCAACGAACTTTAACACATCTCAATCATACCCCTCTCAGTCGGCGTAACAGTTGTTGTGAATCATATTTGTGTTTCTCAATGAATGACTTAATGGCGACAAAAATGTTTTGAAATTCAGTTTAAAATTCAATTAATATTTGAAAACAAATTATTTTTTAATCAAATTTAAAATCAAATCAAATGAAAAGTTTACTCAAAATTTAAACTCATTTTTAACTTCAAAATAGATATAGTTTTGAATTCAAATCCAGTGATAATCACAACAACTGTTGACTCAATTTTTTCTTCTCTTCAAAAAACGTAAACAAAACAAAAGTCACTTATTTTTGACACAAATTTTTCCGTTTCAAGACATTTGCCATCAGATCCGTTGCCATCAATGTCTCTGAAGCCAAAACACGTTGAGTTCGGCCCGACTTGGAATCAGATCCGATCGACAGTCGAAAGAGTGATTGTCTTACAACATGTGCCGAGGAGTGAGTGGAACGACCGCTTCCCAGACCTTTATCAGCTGTGCGTCGCCTTTCCAGGTCTTAAGACAATGCCTTAGCATTGACTCAAACTAATTGTCACTTTATCTGATCCACAGAACCTCTGGGCGATCGCGTATATCAGGAAACGAAGACATTCCTCGACCAACACGTTAAACGTCTCTATCAAACGGTGGTTAAATCAGCACAAGAGGGACTGCTCTCAGCCTATCATCACCAGTGGCTGATCTACAGACAGGGTATGGTTTTGAAGGTTTTATCAATTTTTAAAACCTTATTCCCATTGAAATTAGGGGTCAATTATCTGAACATACTTTACATGTATTTAAATACACAACACATAAAAAAACACAAGTATTCTGAGGCCGACCTCTCCTACGGATGTGTCGACACAAGCGAACAGATGCTAGAGATCGGAGAACTGGGTCTTCACCTCTGGAAAGTCAATATGATTGAACCCCTCAAAGAGAATTTGGTCCGACTCCTACTCGAAGCCATCGAAGCGTAAGTCCTGTCCCTTCCCTAACTGACTGTAAGCCCTCTAATCAATTGCCTCTTCCAGTGATCGAATGGGTTTACCACAAAACAAGAGTGTAGTCCACGGCGTTATCCTATCCCTGGTTCAGGTGGAAGAGTACAAAAAGAAGGGTTCACTAGATTTGTATCAAAACCTCTTCGAGAGTCTGTTCCTGAAGTCTACCGGAGAGTACTACAGAAGGGAAGCGGAGGAACTCCTAACCAATTGTAACTGTTCGACATATATGGAGAAAGTGTTGTCCAAATTGGACGCCGAAAACCTGAGGTCAAGAAACTTTCTCCACTCGTCGTCCTATCCACGGGTGACCGCCGAATGCGAGGCCCGTATGGTTGGCGACCACTTGAACTTTCTTCAGGCAGAGTCCAAATCGATGGTTCAAAACGAGAAGCGAAGGGATCTCCAGAATATGTATAAACTATTAAAACCAATTGAATCGGGACTTCAGGCCTTAATCTCCGAAATTCAGGTAAATGGCGACCGAAAGGCCAGTCCTTTAATACTTGAAATCATCCCTTCCTTTAGGAACACATAACCCAAAAGGGATTGGAGTCTATCTCAAGCCTGAGCTCAAGAGATGACAATATCCCACAACTTTTTGTTGAGAACTTACTTCACGTTCACAGACAACACCTGAGTCTCATAAAAGAGGTCTTCAACGGCGACCAGTCATTTATCGGTGCCTTAGACAAGGCCTGCGCCGCAGTAATCAATCACAGACACAACCTTAAGCTACCCTGTCGTTCGCCTGAGCTGTTGGCCCGTTATTGCGACGGTTTGCTTAAGAAGACAGTCAAAGGTCTGTCCCTTTTATCTATAAAATCAATGAAAAATTGATTTTAAACCTAATTTAAAGGTAATACTGAGTCGGAAGTCGACGATAAGCTGAGCGCTTGTATAACGATATTTAAGTATATCGACGATAAGGACGTGTTTCAAAAGTTTTACGCGAAAATGTTGGCCAAACGGCTCATCCACTCCCAGTCGGTGTCAATGGACGCGGAGGAGGCGATGATAAACAAACTGAAACAGGCGTGTGGTTACGAATTCACATCGAAATTGCACAGAATGTTCACTGATATCAAAGGTATGTCCCCTTTTGTGCATCGATTTCAATGAATTTTAACCCTTTTTCTGATGTTTTTACAGTTAGTGATGACTTGAATGACAACTTCTCGAAGTATGTTAAGGAACATAACCACGAGTTGGGCATCAATTTCCAGATATATGTTCTTCAGGCGGGCGCCTGGCCTTTGAATCAGTCGGCGCTCTCACCGTTTAATATACCACTGCCTCTGGAAAAGAGTGTCTCGACTTTTGAGAAGTTCTACGCATCGAAGTTCAACGGGAGAAAGTTAACCTGGCTACACCACCTGTGCCAGGCTGAGCTCAAATTCGGGTTCACGAAGAAGCCCTACTCTGTTGTGATGGGGACATACCATATGGCAGTCCTCCTCCTCTTTGAATCGACTGATTCCCTCCAATACTGGGAAATACAGGTCTGGACTCGAATTGTGTTTTTAGTTTTGAAACTCAACTCTCGTTTTGCAGGAAAACACTAAACTGACGGACGAACAGCTCCAGAGACACATCCAGTCGTTAGTCGATCACAAAATACTCCTAATCGACGGTCAGTCCAGTAAGTCGTCAACAGAATCGGCTGACGAAGAGTCCAGTAGTAGTCAACCGACGGCACAGCACTCAATGGAAACGATTTATTCGCTAAATAAGAGTTTTAGTAATAAACGGATAAAATTCAAGATAACGGCTGTCCAGCAGAAGGAAGTCCAACAGGTTTTGGTGAGAACTCGAGGAATAATTTAGTGATAATTTTTATGTAATCTAATGGTAATGTCTTTGCTGTCCAATAGCAACAAGAAGTGGAACAAACTCACGCTTCTGTTGAGGAGGACAGGAAGCTCTACCTCCAGGCGGCTATCGTTAGGATAATGAAAGACCGGAAACTCCTTAAACACAACCAATTGATAGAACAGGTGATCAATCAGTCGAAGAATAGGTTCACTCCCAGTGTCTCAATGATTAAGAAGTGTATCGAAACACTCATTGAAAAGCAATACCTGGAGAGGAATACCACAAAAACAGACGAATACTCTTATGTCGCCTGAGCTCTGGTCAGCCCTTCTTTTTATACTAACTCTTAGTTCTGTTATTTAACTAAATTATTGATAAAATTATTGTCTATTCTCTCGAAAAACAATTGTTTTTCTCCTTTTCTTTTGTATTTATATATAATTATAAATAATATTTGAGTTTTTATTTTGATATTTGAATTCAATTATTTGTTTCATATATTATTTGTCTTGAATTTTAAAAATCAATTTTAATTTCAAAGTATTCTTTGTTTTTATCGATAAATTCAGTGGTTTTTCAAAAATGTTTTCAAATTTTAATTTGAATTAAAAGTGTTTTTACGGAATAAAAAGAGTTTATTAATTATTTTAAACGATTTGTAGTTAAAAATTGATGTAAAAAAATCTAAATAAAATCGAATAACAACCAAAAATTAGCTTGATCATACCTTGCTCATTGAAATATCATTTGAAAACTAATTAAAAATTTGTTTAAATAAATAAAATCTTCAAAATAGTAGTCACTCCCCGTCAACAGTCCCTCCTTTCCTGTAATCAGAGTTAGCGAACAGTTTTCCATCGACTTTACTGATGGCCATAATTATGGCCCCTCTGTCCCCGTCTCCCAGTTGTTCCACTTTATGACCCCTGGCCTCCAGACCCTTGAGAACCCCTTTGGGGAACTCCTTTTCGTAGATAACTTTGTCGGGAAACAACTGGTGGTGTACTCTCTGGCCATCGATGGCTCGTTTGATGTCTTCGCCGAACCACAGATTCCTTATCGCAACCGAAGCCACGGCTGTAGTGATCTTCGGTCCACCGCTTCCGCCGATGACTAGTCTTAAGCCTAAAGAACAACAAAAAACAATATAAGCGTCGATTCAATTGTGAGGTCAGCACCTGATTGGTCAGTGAAAACTGATGGACACATTGAGGACAGGGGTCTCTTTCCCGGCTGTATTTTATTGGAGTCAGAGGGAGGTATACCGAAGTCATTTGTGGCACCGGTATTAAAGTCGTCCATTTCGTCGTTGAGGAGTATTCCCGTCGACGGAGACATGACTTTCGACCCAAAACTGCAATCAAAACAAAGTCTCGGAATTTGAAACCAATTTTTTAAAACTTACTATGAGTTCACTGTTGTGGTCACAGAGACGGCGTTCCCCTCGCCGTCGACAACAGATACGTGTGCCGTCCCGTGATCTTCGTGTAGGAAAGCCTGGCTGTCGTCGTAATGTCCGGAATCGCTCGGATATGTCTTCTTGTCATCGATTTTGTCCCGAATTTGTCGGACAAACGAATCGGAGGTCAAATTCTTGACCACTTGAACGGCCAGTTCTTCGAATCGGGGGTCACCCAAATGCATGCGTTGGGCGAAACCAAACTTAAATGTTTCGACCAATCGGTGGTAGAATAGCGTTGAGCTGTCCTCACACTCGGCCGCCGACGGATACAAGTCCTCAAACCGTTGCATAACATTCATTATGAACGAGAGGACGGACCCACTCCCTGTCCAATTGAAAATTGAGCTAGTCAATTGAATACCTTGTTTATAATTTCAATTACCCGGCAGTGGAAACGAATGGAGAGTTATATTCTTCAGATCGAAGTGAGTGACGACCGCTTCCTCTGAGTCATCGATAGTGTAATTCCGGAAGTCATCCGAAGTTATGATCGATTTTGAGGTCCAGTTCTCGGTTTTATTCAAGTCTTCGACAATTTGTTGTGCGATCTCTTCGTAGAAAGTCTTCATGGGATTGACAGCAGCGGACAGTCGTTTCAAAGTGTCTCCCAATTGCTTTTGTTTCATGATTTCTCCCTTCGCATAGATTTTACCCGTATTTGGATTTATGTATACATCGCTCAGGTCTTTGTGTTCTAAGATAGAGGACTCCTTCTGCTTGAGGGCAGTGCTTAGATGTTCGCTAACAGGAAAGCCCTCTTCGCACAGTTTAATGGATTCGTTGAAAAGGGAAGACCAACTGATTTTTCCTGAGCCGTGCTCTGAGTACATCTTCCAATACCCGGCTAACTCACCGGGTATTGCAATAGCGAGGGGGCCGTCAGTCGAGTACTTATAATCAGTTTCGTTGTACATCTTCTCATAGGCAGCACCCGGTGCCCGCTCTCTGGCGTCAATGGCTTTTGTCTTACCAGAGGTTGAGTTATATACGACTATTAGTGAACCGCCGCCCAAACCCATGGACTCAGGGATAGTGACTCCCATACAAAGCAATACAGATATTATCGAATCGACAGCATTGCCCCCACTCTGCAGAATGCGCCTGGTCAGTTTGAAAATGATCTAGGTTAGTCTCCTACTTAATACTATACTGTGTGCTCTTACTTTCCGACGCCAGCGCAGGGCTCAGAGTCTGTGCTGATCGCATACTTGCTGTAAATACCAAGTTTAGAGTCGGATGTATAGCAGCCGAGAGCACAGGACTCGCTGTCGGCCTTTGCTTTGAGTCCGTAATAGAGACCAAACCCGAGACCGAAGCCCAGGACTATGATTATGGTTCCGGCGATAAGACATGATTTGCAGGACTTTCTGCCAAAAGAAGCGGAAGAATCAGCGAAACGGCTCTCATCGAGAAGACTAATGCGGGACTCATCCCGTTCTGAGCGCTCAGACATATCGCGATTTTTTTGCTCGAAATTCAGTGAAAAACTCAAAACTAATTCTAAAAATTCATTTGAAATAACTATCGATAAAAATGACAATAAATGGGATGAAAATTATGATATCCTATGACTGGGTTATCATAACTTCACCCGATTATTGATGATCTCATATGATATAGAGTTATGAAAATATCAATCAATGTAAAGGTTTATCAAAATATTAGATAACGTATGAAAACATTTGTCGAAATAAAAAACTTTTTTATATAACAAAACTATTAGCGCTTCGTTTGAAACATATTTTCCTATTAATCAATCAAAAGAAACTACAAGTGCTGTAAAAATGCTCAAGGCATTATAAATTCCAAATTAATTTGGCTGAGCATTCTGGTAATTAATCAAGGAATGTTAATTGATATTCTGTTTCACTTTCAACTGTCCTTCAAATAACTTGAACTTTTTTTTGAAAAGAATGCGATATTGCAACAAGGTCATTCAATTTTCAATTAAGCAAGCTGCTCAATCAAGCCAAAGTGAGCTAGAAATAATTATCAGACTTACCTCTTGGTCTTATTAGTAATATATTTTGCATTCGACTCGAAATCCATTAGAAAACTAATCCGAAACAATTTTGATCACAGAATCCTTGGATAGAAATTGAATGAACAAAAACTTGACCTGAGCTCAGGCTAGGAGTCGCACAGAATTATTACCAATGAATTAAAAATCATAAAAAATGTGACAAAAAGTCTATCAAACAATTCATGAGTGAAATCACTGTTCAAATAGAAATACAATCGAAAAGTTTTTTCAGTTATAACACAATTAAATAAAAATTATAATAAAATCTCAAAAACTAATAAAAAAAACTTTTGATAAGAATTTTTCCGAAACTAAATGCAAATCAAACGTCAAAATCGATTGAATACTTCTTTTCTTTATTTGATTCGAAGGTATTTTCCAATTGATTTCAATACAAAACATATAATTCTCACTAAAAATGTGATTAAATATTAAAAAATTCAATACTTTTTACGACACTTTCGAATAGAAAAACTCAATTCAATGTCGAAATCAAATAAAACTTTTTTATAATTTTATAATCGACTGAAACGAGAGCTCAGAATATCTGATATCAAGTAATAAATTAATTCAACGAATAGTTTGCGAAATAAATATGACTTTTATTGAGAGATAATAAAAAAAATTTAAAAATCATTTCAATATTAAAGTCAAACATAAAAATGAGTTCAAAACAAGACTTTCGATGAAAACCAAAACCAAAAGTCATTCTGAACTCAATTCTTACCATAAGTTTTGCTGAAAACTGAGGGAAAAAACAGATTTAAACGTCAATTAAATGTCAAATAATATAATAATAACAAAAATCTATTGAAATGAATGCAAAACACGCCTCAAATTGTAAAAATACTCATATTTTTTGAGGAATTCATTTATTTTATTCTGAGTTTCAAACAGTGATTACAAATTAGTGCCTCTTTTGATGAAGAATTGATGCAAAGAGTGATCCAAATGTTTGGGAAATAATATAAATATCTTCTAATGGACTGAAAATTTGGGAATAATTTCAGAAAAAAATTTAAAATACGAGAAAATCATTTAAAGAAAATATTTTTTATATAAATTTAAAAACAATTAAAGAAGTGATTGAAAACCAAAGCCACGAATAGTCACCAGAAGTTGATCCACAGATCGGTTCCAAAGAGAGAGCAGTCAATCAATCGCTTAATTCAATCACTTCTTTAGGGTTATCTTCTGAGCGGTTGTTGTCCTCATTGATGGTCTCGTCGATGACGTCGAAGCCGTCCAAAGGGTCCTCTTCTTCGAGGTCTGCGTCGAGACTATCCTTTTTGAACGATTCGTCGAAACTCTTGAGCCGTTGGTTGAGTGCCTCGATATCTGAATCGATTTCTAAGAAAATATGTGATTTGAATCGAGACGTGTCCAACACATCCATCGAATTGTCATTTTTTGGCTCAACTTTGACCTGGGATTCGCTTCGTCGGACATCTTCAGGAGGAATGTCCGCCGATTTGGCAGATTTAAGGTCTGAATCTCCAGATTCCTGAGCAGCGGATCCTTTGGCCACAACCTGTGCGTAAGTCATCGCCAGATTGTCAGCACATCCTTCGGTGGAATCCTGTTTTGGTTCGACATTTCCACCATTAATGGCATTGTCTTCGGGTTTGTCTATCACTTCATCAGTGGTTTTGTCCTTTGAATCAGTCTTTTGATCGACTTTTTCATTTGTTTCGGTTTGAGGCTCAGACACCGGTTCCGAAACACCCGGATCTCCAGAAATTACAGCATTTGAATCACTGTTAGCAGTGATTTCGGGCATTACTCCTTCAATTTGATTGGAATTGCCATCAGTTTTACCAATGATTTCATCTTCAATTGCAGGACAAGTAGTGATATCTTTAGTCACTTCTTTTGGCATCTCTTCAACGGAACTGTCCATCACTTGGACATCATTTCCTTCAGTCTTATCACTGATTTCAGTATTAGTTTCTTGAGTTTCATCTGGTTTTGAGTCATTCTTCTGGTTATTACCACTGACTTCAGGAGAGAGTAAAACAATTTCATCGATAATAATGTCTTTTGAAGACTTGTTTTCGTTATTGTCTTCGCAATTGATTTCATCGATAACTATATCTCCGATATCTTCTGAGGCGTCCATCGATTCGCTATCAGTCTTCTCCAACTTCTTGAGCCGTTCCTCTGATTTCTCTTTCGACTTATCATTTGGTTTATCCTTTTTATCACTACTTTTCTCAGAACTCTTTGTCTTATCACTGGATTCGGGGGAAGACTTACTCGAAGTCAGGTTCAGACGAATCGAACTCTTCGGCGAAGCCTTATTCCTGTCGTCCTTTTTCTGGTCAGCCTTCGGGTCATCCAATTCCTTAACAGACTTAAGACTCTTATGCATCGCTTCGATGCGTTCCTTGACTTCCCTGTCCTTTCGTTTGACCTCTTCCTCTAAACGCTTCCTCTCCTCCACTCTCTTCTCTGCCTCTCGTTTAGACTTTTCCTTTTCGAGATCCCTTTCCTTCTTCTTGAGTTCAGTGTAAGCCCTGTCCCTCTCGGCCTTCCATTTGTGTTCGTAATCGTTGTGGAGAAGAGTATAGCGCTGTTCGACATAACAATCAATTCCGAGCGAAAAGCAAATCGAAATTCGATCGAAAAAAGTCAGAATTCGAGTAAAAAAAACAATTCGAAGAAAAAAGTCAAAAACTAATCCAATATTCAAATCAATTGCTTATAAAAACACTTAAAAATCTATAGAAATCTATGAATAGTAGACAAATCAAAGACAACATTACTGTATAACTTCTGTTGTGTTTCGCACTCTTGAAGTGCTTCTCCGCCTGATATGAGTCGTTGAGAAACTGGTCACACAATTCACAGTAGAAGCCATGCGTCGGATGAATGAATTGAATACCTTTTTAATGCATAAATCGATTCAACCATTAATTCAATGAAACAATCGATCAGAAAAGGGGTCATACCTTTCCCGGCGACCACTAATTGGTCCTTATGTCTGACGGTCTGTTTCTCCATCTCTTTAGTGTACTCTTTGGTAATCCACGGAGTCTTCAGTTCTTTTTGTTTAGTCAAATGGTCTTTAGAGTGGATATGACTCAAGAAATTCTTCACATTATCGACAAATCTATCGCATGTTTTACACCAATGAGGGCCCGAATCGAAGTAATGGAAGCGGGAGTTCTTCTCGTCTTCTTCTTCATCTTCTTCGGTGGTCGGCTTCATCTTCGGCTCTTCTTTAGTCGACTTCTTGTCCGAACTTTTGTTACTATCCTTCGATTTATTAGGCGTTTGACTCTTTTTGAGATTGAGTTTAGAGATATCTCCAGAAGTCTTCAATTGTTCCGTAACTGCCTTCGCCTGAAAAAACAGAGATAATTGTCTTAAACTGATCCAAAACTAAAGAATAGGACTCAGATCTCATACTTTAGTCTTTGATTTCTGGACTTCATTAATGAGATCAAAGTTATGGATGAGTTTCTCGTGTTTTTCTTCGACGCCATCCCTCAGCTCTCGTATGGTTTTGTCCAACAGTTTGTAGGCATAGCTGTCAGTCCCGCCGTCTCTCTTAACAACATCCGTCTGTTCGTCCTTTTTCTTTGCCAACAGTTTCTTAAGTGACTCCAATTCGTCCCTTAATTTTGACCTTTCCTGAGGACAGCCATAAAACTAATAAAATCGACACAAAAACACTTAACCCTCACCGCAATCAGAAGGTCGTGTGCGTTGAGAAGTTTGTCCTCTTTTTTAACCACCGGTTTCTTCGGTGTAGTCTTAGTGCCAACGTTGCGATCTATGGGCACATTCTTCAGGTTTGAGGAAACCATTGGTCTGAGAACTGGACTGACAGGATATTGCGGATAAGGGGCGGCCATCGGATGCATAAACTGACCCATCATTGGACGCAACGGTATGCCCACTAAGTTTTGGTGAGGATTCGGTAGAAAAGAAGGCATTCGCATCATCGGCGCCATAGGACTCATCATATTTATTGCTCCGCTCATCAGATTCGGGGAACGCCTTCGGGGAGGGGTTCGACTGCGGCTCCGACTTATCGATCGCCGATGGACTCGACTTCGATCCCGACTACGACTTCTGCTACGACTTCGACCTCTTGAGCGACGGCGAGGACTCGGCGAACGTCTGCGAGGACTCGGGGAACGTCTCCGGCGGGGACTCAAAGACGGACTTCTTCTACGAAACCGTTTAGGACTCGATTCAGAACTTCTTCTTCTAGTGTTATGTCTGGAAAGGTATACAAATGAGACTCAAGTAAAGAACAGCACAGACTGAGTCGAATACCTGAGCGGACTCTTAGGGGGCGAGGGTTCGCGCCTTTTATTCGACTTATCACTTGAGGTGAGAATTCCCGCCTGAATGGCAGCCATCTGTTGGATACGGAGTTTCTCCAATTCCAGGCTCTTGTCAGTTGGCTCCGGGTTCATACCGGTCTGGTATCTGCGGCGGAACTCTTCCTCTTCTTCCGCCCAATCGTTTCGTTGATCCTGACTTCCGGCCACTCCTATTCGAGGCGTCCAATGGTTGTCCTCTTTGGGCTCCGACTGAATGCCTCGATTTCTGTCCATTTTTTGCATCTCTCGCTTCAGACGCATAGAAATCGGGGAAAGGGATCTCTCCTGAACAGGACTGTCGTCTATCGCAATGATTCCCAACGGAAGACGTTTATCAGATGAAGAAGAGAAAGGATTGCCATAAATAAAGAGGTCTTCCTCTTCAATGGTGCCGAAGTTGTTCGTCGTTTCGAAGGCCTGTCCATAGGACTGGTCTTCAGGTCTTTTCTTGAGTATCGACTTCTGAGGCATTTTCGACGGATCATAGATTCGGTTCTCTATTAGTTTTGGACACAAAAAGACATCAATCAATGGCTCGAAAGACAATTAGTGGTCAAACCTGTCATAACTGGCGGCGAATCACAGAAACGCTGTTCTCCTGACCCGTAATCCGAAGACATTTGACTCAAACGACTTCTGTCTAATCGGGAATAGTTTGGGTTCTCGTAATCGATGACATGCCGTTCCGGTGGCCGTCGGGACGTCATCTGAGATAGACTTGTGTCCACTCGAGTGGGCACTGAATTGTCGCGAACTGCGGCATCGGATACGGGATTATCATTGAGTAATAGATGACAAGTAATGGTCAGACACTTACGTGAGTTCAATAGATTACTGTCGCCGAAGAGTGTCCGCAACGAGTCGGCGGCCATTAAGAGGTTTTTGTCCAAAGAAACCGCCGATGAGTTTGGCTGAAGCTGTGGCCGATTGGCCGAAGACTGACCCGGATCTACGTAACCACGATTTGTTGGCCACATATTTGACGGATTCCTGACTTTTATTTACAATTAAATGAATCCAATAATTGGTTTAACCATTGATTGAAATCTGAAGACAAATGAAAATCACTTTTTATTTTGTGAATGAAATCAATGGATGAAAAGTTGTAACGCATGCGCACTGAGTGACAGTTTGTTTTCAAACGTTGTTTTGAACAAATTGGCGCCAATTTTATACCTATCATAATGAGCAAGGTTAGTTTACTGTTAAATTAGCTTGTCAATTAAATAATTATAATCTTCAATTTTAACCAAGCTTAGTTAAAGCATTAGTTTGTATGCAGAAATTGAGGTTCAATCTAATTGACCAGACACAATCTTTTGAATACTTTTCCAATAAAGTTAACTTTGAAAAATTTGTTCAAGGTCTTTATTTCTGTGTCACAACTATATCTTTATAGCCAATCAAAGAGCGGATCCACTCATTCTCTAATCAAAACTCATTTATTGTCAATAAATCAGAAAAAAGTCACTTTTCTAGGACTGAAACGAAGCAGTAAATCAAAATAATCAAGATCATGTTATCAAGATCAATTTTCCCACAGAAAAAAACTCTAATATAAGCCAAAAGTCACACAATTTTCAACACTTTTCTCGAAAAAAAAATGTTGAGAACTCTGTTCCTCTTCTCCTCAATCGCACTGGTATTCAGTGCCAACGATCCCAACTGTGGCACCAAAGGTAGAAAAATCTAACCAAGCTAAAAACTATTTCACCTTGCCAATTCAATTCCAGGACCAGCTACAGGTCCATCGGCTGCCTCGTACGTAGTGGGCGGTACGGATACCCTTCCCCTGGAGTTCCCCTGGCAAATATCACTACAGAGGAAGAGGACAGACAACACGTGGTATCACACGTGCGGAGCGGCTCTTCTCAACGATAATTGGGTTCTGACGGCCGCCCACTGCGTCGACGCCGAGAGTAATGTCAATAACTATAAAGTGGTTATCGGAGAACACGACACAACTCAAGTCGAGGGAACCGAAAGCGAACTGACCGTCTCTAAAGTCAGTTCCTATTTCGGGAGGAAAACCATTCAATAGTTTTTCAAAACCCTTTCCCTTTTCGAATAGATTATAATTAAAGAGGACTGGGATTCGTCGAACATTGTAAACGACGTGGCCGTTATCAAGCTAACGAGAAAGGTCAATTTGAATGGCAACGAGAGCCACGTCGGAACGGTATGTCTGCCCGACAGCGAGGACTACGACGTGTTGGCCAACAGTAAATGCGTGGCCACCGGCTTCGGCCGATTGTATTGGGGTGAGTCCTTCCCTTCTCATTGAATTCCTGTTATTGACTTCATATTTGACTCAACCCTATAAACAGACGGACCCCTACCTGCGAAGCTCCAGAAAGTGACTGTCCGGGTGTGGCCTCAAAACGAGTGCAAAACGAAATACGGTTCGATGATTAGGGACGGAATGATTTGCTTTGGAGAAGTCGGTGCCGCCGTTTGCAGCGGAGACTCTGGCGGTCCCCTCAACTGTCTGGTCAACGGAAAGTGGTATTCATACGGCGCCCACTCCTTTACAGTCGATCGCTGCACCGGACCCAACAACGTGTCGGTGGCCGCCCGCAACTCCGCCTATTCGGCCTGGATTTGGGCCACCATTGCAGCCAATTCTTAATAAACTTGATCATTTGATAAATCAATAAAATTTAAATTACTAGATCATTTTTGAAAGTTACAATAAACAAGCAAATACCATGATTTTCATTTGATTTTTTAATTTCCAAGTTAAATTGAATTTCAACCAAGAACATTTTGAGTTGACCTAGTTGATTATTCTCGAACAATTTATTGAAAATATTAGAAAATCAACTTTACAACTTCAATCAATCACCTAGCTGAGTATTCTATTTCTGTTTTAGCAAATTAAATTGGTAAATATTTTCCAATTGAAATAACCAAGGGTATATAAAAATAAATTGATTGGATATAAATATAATGATTTCTCAATTTTATTACATTTAATCAAACTTTATATGACTTTAGGATTTATTTCCTATAAAACTCTCATTTCGTGAATAAAAATGTATTTCAATAATAATCGCATCAAATGATTGTAATCTTGAAGTCAACAAAAACTTCATTTCTATCAAAAGAATTGATTTATTTAATCAAAAAATTTATGAGTAATTAAAAAAGTTATACAAAAATCAAGGATTTTGTCACAAATCAAGTGACTAGAAATCTAATCGGAATCCTTTTAGTGTCACAAATCACCGAAACAAAAGGTATATAAGGCGAGGCACTGGTGAGGGGATGGGTGTCCAGTAGGTATACTTTGGAGTCGGAAAAAATGCTGAAACTTATAGTCAGTTCGCTTTTGTTGAACAGTGTTTTGGGTCTTGAGAACCACGCGCTTTGCGGCCAAAAAGGTAAGTTCAATTGACCAAGCTAATTCATTTCGAATAAAGCAACCTCGCTAACTAATCTTGCTAATTCAAGGAACCAAGAACCCCATTTCCGACAACTATGTGGTAGGGGGTGTCGCCACAGACCCACTTGAATTTCCCTGGCAGGTATGGAAAAAATACCAAGCTGAAAAATTTCTCCTTGCTTATTTTTCAACTATAACTAGGTATCGCTTCAGTACAACAGCGATTCTGTGGGATGGTATCACACCTGCGGTCAGTATAACCTGATTTCAATCAATTAATTGACTGAAAATAACTTATGATTTCATCGAAACACCACTTCAGGCGGTTCCGTCATAAGCGAAGAATGGGTTCTGACTGCAGCCCATTGTGTGGACAGGAGTCTCAACGGAGCGATGTATAGGGTTATCGTAGGTGAACACGACAGGAGCAAAAACGAGGGAACAGAGGTCACATTAGATGTTATCAAGGTAAACTATTAAAAAACTATCACCTTTTCAATACTAAAACCTAACTATCACTCAAACTATGACTTCATTTCTAAAAATAAATTTCAAATTTATTTTCCATTCAATTAAACCATAAATTAGTTAAAAATCATATCAAAAGAGTCTATAATTAAAAACAATTAACTACCGGACAATCAGGTCATACAACATCCAAATTGGGACACAAATAACATAAACGTTGACTTTGCCTTGCTCAAACTGGCTCGACCCCTCAACTTCAATGGAGCTGAATCGCAAATCCGTCCCGTTTGTCTGCCTGATTCACAACCCGTGGACCAAATAGTCGGCACCGTATGCATAGCCACCGGTTGGGGTAACACAGCATGGCGTAAGAAAACCAGCAAAACCTCATAAAAAATCACAGAATTTCATTACTATTAAAAATTTTCAAACAGAGGGCACATCCCCAAACATTTTGCAGAAGGTGAACGTCCAAGTCGTACCGCAGGCGACTTGCAGGAGTGTGTACGGGTTTGTCATAAGCATTACCGACTACATGATCTGCTTCGGTGAGAATAACAAGGGCACGTGCCAGGGTGACAGCGGAGGGCCCCTCAACTGTCTAGTGGGCGGCAAATATTATTCATATGGCACAACCTCTTTTGGCGTCCAGTGCGCCGGCCCCACCTACCCGTCGGTCAGCGGCCGTACCTCGTCAGCTTCCGCCTGGATCTGGTCAACGGCTACCGCCAACTAAAACTAGTCAACCAATTGACCAAGCTTCATTTTTACTATTGCTTATTGTGATGTCTATTAGTTTCGTTTTAAAATTTAAGCTTTGATTTGAATTTAATGTCTTAATCACGAAATACTATTACCAAAAGATTTTCATTAAATTATTGTTTGTTTGAAAAAAAACTCGGAATTAATTCACAAATAAAAGTTTTTAATCACTTTTATTGAAACTAAAAGTGAAAACATAATTGAATTTCAATAGTTTTTAAAACTTTTTGTTATTTCTCTCTTATTTTGTATCCGACTATAGGACTGAAATGAAGGGTCATTTTTATCGAACAAAATTAACAAGAAAAGAGTTAGAAAAATATCTTGCTAATGATTCTAATGATTCCCAATTATATTAACAATTATTTTCAATAGAAGTGAAGATTTTAAATATTAATAATTATTTACAGTTTGAAAAGTCATGAAAACAATTCATTTCCATTTGCCGTATAATAAAGTGATAAAATTAAAAATTCACTTAAAATACATTGACTTTCAATGAGCTCTACATAACTCTTAAGCAATCAATTGTTGTGAATAAAGTCTTTAAGAATCAAATGTTAAATCAGCTCTCTCTCTCTCTCTCTCTCTCTCTCTCTCTCTCTCTCTCTCTCCCCTCAATTATATGGTAGGAAATCAATTGAAATGAGTCATTTCAAATGACTATTAATTTGAATAAATCAATCAAATCTGATGTTTCTATTTCCCTGATTAAATTAAAACTTTTAACCGGTAAAATTACCAAGCTCATCAATTATTTAATGGGAAAAATTTCACTGAATATTCTCATGAATTTTCAATTTTCTACATAAAAGTGTTTATAAGTCTAATAGAAAAATAATTATTCAAAATCGAGTGCAGGAAATGAAATGAAATATACATTTGATTGAAAGTATAATTACTTTTAGCTTCAATTCCATCAAAAAATTAATTCAATGAATGAAATATAGGTTTAAATTTCAGAATACAAGATAATTAAATGATGAATTTTGGTTACCAAGAAGTCTATACTCGAGGAGAAAAATCAATCTCCAAAACAACTTAGTGTCAAACCGTTGGCTCTTTTCGCAAAAAAATCCTGCAATTCGTGCCAACCTAACGATCAAACTTGACCTGGATATCCAATTTTTTTCAGACCAAAATAAAAAAAGATAAACCTAAAATCATCTTAGCACAAGCTTAGCTTGCATGAGCCAAAGCCAAATAACTAGTTTAACGACCTTTTCTATGGTAGTTAAGAGTGTTTTACATAAAAATTTTGCTTTTCATCCGATTATATAATTATTTGTCTCTTAACAGACAAATGGATAATAAGACAAATCATAAAAATTTCTTATTCTGTGCTTTGATTTCCAGTCCACTATTCATACGATTAGTATTGAAAACAAAATTTTTACTCATATTTAAAGTCAATTTAGAATATATTTGACCCCAAAAAAGACAAGACTTTTATCGATCGCTCGAAAACTTGTAATAATTTTTTTTATTAAGTAATTGAAAGAAGAAAAATAAGCGGAAGTTTTTCTCAGCGCTCAGCACAAGACGTCTTACGAACAGAACTTTCACTGAAAAGACATTTATAGGAAGTGAGTTGTTTTGGTCGAAGAAAATTAATTTTCAATTTTTTTTTCTATCCATTCATTAAGTATTTTGAATATTCAGTTCCAGTTTTCTCCCCATCGCTCAGGGATTTAGCCATTCATTTAAGGAAGAGGTTTATCGACAGAACTGTTTAGTTTTCAATTCATTTTCACCGGAATAACAACAAGTCCTTCAAAAATAAAGTTTCCTATAATCAAGTGATTGATTAATTTAATAAAATGAACAAGATTGTTTTGACAATTTTTATTTTCTGTGTTCAAAGGATATACTCTGATGAATATGGTAACTTTTTATCTTGATACTCTTTGAATTTCGTCAAAAATTAAGCTTTGTCACTTCTCAAGTTAATTTTGTGATTTTGTTGAATTTTATTAACTACTAGACTATATTCAGTGAAAATTTTACTCTTGCTTAGGATATGGTGGAGGAGGAGGTGGTGGTGGTGGCGGTGGTAAAGGACGTGGTTATGGTGGAGGAGGAGGGTATGAAAAGCCAACCAAAGTTGAGAAAGGTGACTATACTTTTTTGCAGCAACAATGTGCAAGATATAATTTTGTGTTTACAATTTTCACCTAGCATCTTTTGGTTTGACTGTTGATATGGAAAAGTTTGAAGAATATATACCGGATAAGGGTAAGTGTTTTCTAAGTTTATTAAGAAAGGTAGCTAATAAATTCAAGGAAACTGCCAAGAAACAATTAGCAAATATAATCAGGATCATTTGACATGATTAGTCGGAAGCTGCAGAAAATGTGTTAAAATTATTGTAAATTATATTCAATTAATTCTTTTCAATAAAAAACTGGAAATACATTTGAGTTTCAAATAGAAATCAAAAACGTTTGACACAAATATCAGAATTAAAATCGTTTTGTAATTCAACCAAAAAAATCCATTTTGTTATCAAAACATTTGAATCTATAAATAATTTATCACTAATTTATCTGATCTTAAAAGAAACCAAAAATAATTAACTATTATTACATAAAATTAAACAAGATAACCTGACAATCTTTAATTAAAATCTAGATCCAGGGCAACTAGTTTTGCAACTTGGTGATTCCGGGCATAAAAAGTCTGGCTATGGTGGAGGAGGCGGAAAGAAAGGAGGAGGAGGTGGTAGTGGTGGAGGCTATGGAGGTGGTGGTGGAGGTGGAGGCGGTTATGGAGGTGGTAAAGGTGGTGGTGGAGGTTATGGAGGAGGCGGTGGTTACGGCGGTGATGAAGGCTATGGAAAGGGAGGCGGAGGTGGTGGCTATGGAGGCGGTGGTGGGGACTTGGAATATGTCGGTCAGACTCTTTACTTAGACGATGAAGGGGCCGGATATGGAGGTTCTGGCGGTGGTTATGGAGGTTCCGGAGGTGGTTATGGAGGTTCCGGAGGTGGTTATGGAGGAGGAAATGTGTTATACGTTACCGCTCCTGTTACCACCAAATCATATGGTGGTTATGCTGGAGGTAAAGGAGGTGGCTATGGTGGTGGTGGCGGTGCTGGTGGCTATCATGGCCCTGGTGATTATGGTCATGACATGTCTGGATATGAAGTGATTGGCGGTGGGTATGGGGGAGGTATGAGTGGATATGGATATCGCAAACGAATGGGTCAACAAAAACAGAGCCGAAAACCTTATCGGAAGAGAAGACCCGCAAAAGACCTGAACTATGCTTCAGATGTGTCTCACAAACAGTACCAAGTTTTTAATCTTGAACAATTTATACCAAACGATAAACTCTATTATTACTAAAATAAATTAATTATTTAATTTAATTAATATTTGTTTAGTTAATTGTTAATTGATTTTGTAATTAGTTTTTAGATTTTGATTCTTTGATGACTTGTTTAACAGTAATCACAGAAATAATTACTTTATTTGTAATAATTCTAATGTCTATAAGTCTGTAGATTAATGTCAAGTCTTGTGATTAAATAAAAATCAAAATAATTTATTAAAGAAATAAATGTTCTAGTTTAAAATTTCATATGAATCGAACAAAAAACTTGACATCTTGATGAAATTCATGCGAAACTATAAGGAATCTGTTGTTTAAATTTTGTCTCATCGACTGTAGTCTTGGATATTATCCCATTAACTGATTATCTCAAAATATTTTCATGAAATTCAATTTATCTATAATTGAAGCGATGTTTTTGTGAACTTCATTTGTTATGCAATGAATTCAGTGAAACAATTAAATAATGTCTGAAATAATTAATAAATTTGAAGTATTTTCAAAAATCAGTGAAAACTTGAGGACAAACATAAAGTTATTTCACGTATTTCTTGTTGAAAACGGACTCAACGTTTTATTTATCACAAGAGATGATAAAGTCTATGGCTTCGGACGAAACACTTGGGGTTGTTGTGGTTTAGGACATAGAATGGATACCAGACAACCACAAGAGATACCAGAATTGTCTCATCAAAGTATCAAACAATTCCTAGTTGGAGGCGATTTCATGTTAGCTATCAATGAGGTAAATCATGTTTTCGGTTGGGGACAGAATGGGTCAGGAATTTTGGATACGGGAAGTGCCAGAAGAGTTGAGAATCATTTCAAGCCATACCTCATAGACTTTCCATATGACGAGCATATGGTTGAAATAAGTTGCGGTTCTCACCATTTATTAGCGCTCACATCATACGGTCATGTCTATGGACTGGGCAGTAATTTTAGTGGACAGGTAGGTTGTGGTACGAAAAAGGGAGATTTATCTACTCCTACTCTATTGGAGACATTCAAGAATGACCCAGCTAAATATATTCATTGTTCGTATCGGCGATCACTTGCGATAACAAGAAGTGGAAAGGTCTGGATATGGGGTCAGGCTATCGATGACATTGAGGCACATCAACTCAATTATGAACTATTTCTTCCAAAAGAGATAAATATATCAAATATTTCGTCAATTTGTTCGACAAAAATGAATATATATTTCCTGACAAACGAAGGGCTCATCTATTTTATCGGACAATACAAAGACGAGAATCAAATTGATTCGTATCAATTTGTACCAAGATTGATCAACAATGATACCACGATAAGATCTATGCATTCGGTGGGTATTTATCAAGGAAAGTCAGTCTCGACGGCAACGGATGGAAAAATTGTTTATATTTTAGACTCAAATCAAATCCTGGAAACAAAATGCAAAACATTTTTCGACTTTTATTTAAATGAATACAAATTAACGCATAATAGCATTCATTTGACCGAAGACTTCATTAAGTGTTTTAGAGAAACAAATGTCAAAACCATTGAAGAGTTGAAACCAATTGAGAAAACAAATATCGATTTGAAAATTAATGCCATTCAAGCGATCAGTAGATTTCAAAATGATTTCAAAAACATTAAGGCATTGGGTTCGGGAGGGTTCGGGACTGTGTTTGAAGCCATGAAAAAATCAGATCAAAAACTATATGCAGTCAAAAAAGTTCTGTTCAAAAGTATGCAAAAATTAGCAAGATTAATTTTAAATTAATATTTTCATTACCATTCAGGTCCGATAGATATAATCAAGGAAATCAACGCACTATCGAGGATTCACAATGAAATGGTTGTTCAGTATTACGACTCTTGGATTGAAGAAAACAATTGTCTATACATTCAATTAGAGTTATGTTCCGATAATCTCAAGAATATTATCGAAGAAAAGCCTAAGTTTTTCAAAAGACAAGAATCAGAAGCAATGGATTCAACAGAATATTTCATTTCGTGTCAGATATTCAAAGAACTTCTGGAATGCGTTCAATACATACACGGATTGAATCCAACGATAATTCATAGAGACCTCAAACCGGCAAATATTCTCATCACAAGAGATCCACTTAACCACAGGTTCATAAAATTGGGCGACTTTGGGCTGGCCGTAGAGGTTGGCATACATACAGTTTACTTAAGCAGAGGCGGTACCAGAGATTATATGGCTCCGGAGGTCAGGACTGCTGGTGAAGGGAAGGCCAAGTTCAGTCCAAAAGCGGATGTATATAGTCTGGGTGTTATCGCACAGGAATTGTTTGATTACGACATTAATTCGTAAGTAATTTTGAAATTGATTTTATGGTAATTTAATTTTTTATTTTTTTATGGCAGGACTTACGACACAAACCAATTCAATGAAGAACTGAGAACTCCATTGAATGAGCTAGGTAAATTGATACTGGACATGATGAATCCTGGTTACATAAAAAGACCGACCTGTGCTCATGTGTTATCCACTTTCAATAAATGGGGTATCGATGGAAATCAATTGAAAAATTCAAATGACTTTAAACGTTCAAAACTTATCAATGAAAACCCGGATAACTTTTTCATCATTTATCTTAAATCAAAAATTTAATGACCAAGTTCAATGAAATTGTGGCCAAGATCAATAAATATAATTTGTAATTATTCTTTTAGCTATAAGTTTGTAAATTAATATCAAGTTTTTTGATTAAAATAAAAATTAAAATAATTTATTTAAAAATAAATGCTCTTGGTTAAAAATTCATGAAATTTCAATTTGAATCGAGCAGAAACTTTTAGCTGAAAACTCATTGAAATTCATACAAAACTGTAAAACATTGAGAAAACTCAAGCATTGAATCAAAAGAGAGTTTGCATTGAATTTCAGTTTGACTTCAATTCTGTGTTTCGTTTGCCATCTCTTCAGCAGAAAAAATGTCAAACATTTTGATAATTATTTTGATGTCAATGACTGTCATCACCGCAACTGATGCCGAAGTTGTCAACAGAACTGAATATAACGAATGGGGTCTCAAATCGCCGATAATTATCGCATACTTTAAGTTCAACTCAAAGACGACCTCAAAAATGGGTAACTATTGGCGAAACCGAATGCAAGTCGTGTCCGAAGACCACAAAGACCTGGTATTCGCCGTTTCAGACTCTGACCAATACATTAACCGTCTCTATGACTATGGCTTCGAATTTGATTGGAAGACAAGACTCGAATCGGAGCCGATAGTCATCGCCGAAGACGACAATGAATTCCGCTATCTATTGGACAGTAAATTGACCGCAGAATCGCTTCAGAAGTTTGTCAAACAATTCAAAGACAAACAATTGGTTCAACTCATCAAAAGTCAACCCATTCCTGACAACAGCGGAACTGCTGTCAAAGAAGTGGTCGGAAAGACATTCGAGTCGATGGTTATCTATAATCCGAAGGACGTATTCATCTTAATGTACGCCCACTGGTGCGGACACTGCAAGAAATTGGTCCCAATTTGGAAGAGTCTGTCCGAACTTATGGCCGACGAACCAAATGTAGACATCCTTCAGATGGACGTCACGGAGAATGAGGTCCGAAAGCCGTTTAAGACAATGAATTATCCGACCATTTATTGGATCCCTTTCGACGACAAATACTCGCCGAAGAAGTATTTGGGGAAGAGATCTGTGGATCAGTTCATTCAATACATCTCTCAAATGGCATCGAAACCACTTCTCAAGTACGGAAGGGATGGTCAGCCCATAGGAAAGGGTTACGAAAATGAGATCAGAAGTGATCTCTAATTGACTATTAATTTAATTCAACTTTAATTTTAATTCTGTGCTCTTTTTGAAAGAAAAGTGATTCTATGCTGACATTTGATTAAATAAATTGAAAACAAAAATGTATTAAAAATTTTTATTAAAAATAATTTAATCATAATTTGAATAACACTTTCCTTTAGACAAATCAAATATCATTTGAACGACGCTATCGATTGTGTTCTTAACAAACATTAGGTTGTCTTCACTTAGATTCCGGGTGTCGTCACTCGTTCGGTGGTAACTGTGCCTCATATTCCTCCTCCAGGGGCCCAAATCTGTGATCAGAATCGCGGGAAAAGTCATATACCGTTGGGTCGGATACCAAAAGGACGAGTGGTCGGAACGGGTGAACGTCGAGTACTTATAGAGTTTATTCAAATCTAACTGAGAGCCGAACTCAGGCAGAGGGGGTGCCATCAATGAGAGCCTATACTTGTCTTTATTCAACCAATTCTTCTCAAGTTTGTCGAACAGATGTGTGTCGACCCCCTTTCGGGCCCAAACAGCGGCAAAGTCTCCGCGATATCCGTTTTGCTTGACTTTTGTCGCCCACTCCGGCAGAACACTCTTCCGGTTCCAGAAAACAAATCATTAGTTACAAGAAAAAATATCTGACAACAGGACAGGACTCACGGCTATAGCTCCCAGGGATTGACTGTTGCGACTCATATCATGTTCCAAAATCATGTCCATAATTATCGCTCCGACAACTTTAGCCCTGTTTTTGTTCATTTCAATTGGGATCAGATAGTCTTTGACGAAGTGTTTGCTTCCTTTCAAACCCTAAAAATTGAGTTTCAATTGTATTCTGAGTGAAATCAACGGCTAAACGACTCACGTCTTCCTCCATATCGAAGAGAACAAACATCAAAGTCTTGTCGAGTTTGCAGTTGTTCTCCGAGACTAGTCTCGCGATCTCCAGAACAGCTGCACTACCGGATCCGTTGTCGTCGACACCGGGCGATGACCGGACCGTATCGTAATGGGCGCCGATTATAAGGATTTGGTCAGAATTTGTTCCCCGTTTGGCTCCGGGCCATATCGCTATTATGTTGTGCGCTTTGTCTCGTGAGGAAGACTTTCGCTGATTATTTCAGTTGACAAAAGCAATTAATAAAAATATATTCAATGACAAGGTCAATTCCAATCAAGTTAAAATCAGTCTATCAATGTCAATTCACCATTTCTGATGGCCAGAAGCTTTGCGCAGCTGTGGTCAGCCCTAAGTCCACAAAATGTTGCTTAAGATTGCGTTTGATTTTCCTATAATAGGTTTTGTCCCCCAAATGACTCCTGACTTGAGTGAAGTGCTCTTCAATTGTATTCCTAATACTTTTTGTTGAACTCTTCGGTAATCCATTCCGTCTTTCATCTGATCTCTCGTAGGAATCAAACCGAGAAGCGGCGGAACCCAACAAATCACTACTTCTTATATTTGCACTCTTTAGTGGCGATTCTTCAAACACTAGATTACTTATTCTGTGCTCAAAATCCTTGTTCTGTGTCCACCAGTCACTGATATTCCAGTGATTGTCTTCATTCAAGTCCTGTCCACATATCACACGAATGGACACAAACTTCACAATAAATAAAATCAAAAACCTATTGAATGCATAAAACATTTCCTATAATAAAGTCATAAATAAAAACAAAAATCAAAAACACTTTTCAATTATTTATCGACAAAATCCCAAAATATGTTAAAACCTATTAATTAAACAGAATTTTGTGATAAGTATTTGTCAGGACGTCAGAGCACTTCCTCATCACAAATAAGGAGACAATTGTTTCTAAAAAACAGACTTTTTAGACAAACAATCGGTTGGAGAGAGTGTTGTCTCACAAACAGCGAAATCAATGAAACATTTAATTGAAAACTTGTTTTACTCATTGAATTCAATTACTAACTAATCATTGATTTAATCAAAACTTTTTTTTTGGTTGACAACTATTTCGTCAAATCTATTGCACAGCACATCATTCGTCAAAAAGTTGCAGGAATTCCTACTTTTTCCCCATAAAAAAAAGATATCACAAAAATAAACTTCAAAACCAATGAAACGAAAATCAAATCTTAATTTTCAATTAAATAACTGAACAAAAAGTTTTTCCACAATTGAGTCAATCATATGATTCACTGAAAACTATGGGAAGGAAAGCGAAGAAAACTTTTTCATAAGAATTATATAATTACTGAAATCTATTGAAGAAGAAGTGGTTTTTCTCATTAATAACCGGTTTCTCTGAAATCCAATTCAGTCTCAAATGAATGTCTCAGAAATTAATTTTGTTTAGAAAGTGAGCGCAAAATACTATGAAATCTCTTTGACATTGATTTTAAATTATCTTTTTTTTTGCTGTTCAGTCAAGTGCCCACAAACTAGATGTGAGCCCTAACCTGAGTTCAGGCACTTAAACATGTTTTAGATTTGATTTTCAGTTAAAAATCAAATAAAATTCAAAGAAATTCTGAGTTTAAACACCCTTTCCATGAATTATAAAGAGTTCAGAGATAAGAGTTTAGTGAGGATTACGACAGTGGAAAGGGTTCAAAGTTTCCATTAAGAGTTAGTCCCGACTCGAACCGGGAGTTGTTCACCACTCGAGACAATAGAGAATTGTGTCATTGCCTCAGAATAAGTGACAAAACTTTCAATTTGTTTATTAATTAAAAACTTTTTCTCAATTTTCCTGTTCTTAGAATTCAATGAGTTTTAAGACAAATAATTATTTAAATGAAATTCAATTCAATAAAAAAATTTCAGTCAAAGAGTCAAATGTTTATTGAAATTAATAAAAGAATTAAAAACAGATTTTAATTGAATTCAATGGAAATTAAATAAAATTTATATGAAATGAAATGTTTATATCAATTGAAAGAATTAGTTTTGCATTGAATTTCAATTTATAGAAATATGAAAATTATTAAATCGAGTCAACAATAGAAACAAATAAATTGATTTCAGTTTAGTTTTCAACAAAAAGTTTGAAAATTAAACAATAGGTTAAAAATTGAAATAAATTCAATAAAATCATAAAAACCTCAAAAGTTTTGATCACTTGTGAAACGATGAGTGACTCAAATACTGAAGAAGTAATGAGTCGGGGATCCGATCAGGTGATGATCGACGACACTCTGACTCTAGTATTCGATGAAATGAGTCCCAAAGATCTCATTTGTTTGCAAAGAGTCTCAAAACAGTTCAAAGAATGCATTTTACTGTCACTCAAAAGGAGACAATGCTTTTCAATAGTTAGGTGTTTATGGTATTTAAAAGCATTTGAAGGCAGTATTTGCAACAAAAGACAACACCAAAGAGTTGACGAACACTTCCTCAACAATTTGAACTTTGCAGTCCTTAGAGACCGGACGGGATATTACACTCTTAGCGACACAATAGAAAAATTGAAGTCAGTCTCAAACAAATGCACAGGACTTACATCACTGACCCTTTGTGAGTGTCGTATAGACGAGACAGTCATCAGATATTTCAATGAAGAGCTCAAAAACCTGAAGTGTTTATCAATTAATTGGTTTGTGATGTCAATCAGACAATTGGTATCCACAGATCAGATGAAGATATTTTGTAAAAGAATAAGTTATCTGAATATTGGCAAATTTGGATTAAGGTTACATTTCTCCCAAGACAACGCTAAATTGGATTGGATTCGTTTGTTTGAAAATTTAGTCAAACTTATCGTCCATTTCGAGAGATCCGAGAGTTTCAACAGACTTTTCAGACAAATGAGGCCTTCAATCGATTATATTTATGTTTATACCAACAGAGATGTCAACCCTCAGACCATTCTTAGCGATGATCTCAAGAACTTACAACAGTTGCGATCACTTCTAATCTCTTCGGAATATTTTACTTCAAAGGAAACGATTGAAACAATTATCAAGTCTTTGAATTTGGAGAGATTTGAATTTAGATCAAACGAAATATCTTCAACTTTGTTGCACAAAATGGCTAAGAGTCAAAAGCGTCTCAAAGTCTTGCATTTAATTTGTCCAAATTTTATCGAATACAAAGATTTGAAAAGAAGGCCTGTCTTTGAAAAAGTTGTGGACTTCCAACTGATTGGCCCAAAACTAAACCCGAATTACTTCAAACAAATCATTGATATGTTTCCAAATATCAAGTATTTTGTTTACACGCCTTATGGCAGAAGCATTCGGTGCCAATTGAATGAAGAGGACCTCAATTGCAAAACATGTTATTACAGAACCTATGATCTGATCCCGAGTTTGGAATCATTGAAATACTTTGAGACTGTCTGCGAGTTTATCGGGAGTTCACTATTAGATTGTTTGGATCGGTTCCCAAACCTTTCACACCTGAAAATCAATTGTTCCGCTTTTGATACATTGAAGACAGGTCAGTTGAAAGCCCTTATGAATTATGTTATCGAGAGATGCGAAAAAGCGCCTAAAAAATTGTTCAAGTTCCAACAAACTTGCGATAGAATTCCTTTGCCATCAAATTCGCAAATACCAAGAAATCTGAAAATAATAAATTGATTTATTTTCGAGAATTTTTGGAAAACATTGAATTAATTTTGAATTTCAATTTATATGAAAATTATTAAATCGATTCAAAAATAGAAACAAATTAATTGATTTCAGTTTATTTTTCAACAAAAAGTTTATATTAAATGAAAAAACTTTGCACTGAATTTAAATTTTGTTTCAAACAATTAATCGGAATTAGAATCTGATTCAAGACTTTTCTAGACATTAATTACAATTGATTTGATTTTTCTGCAGTTTTTCTCGACTTTAGTCTTAATTATGTCAATAATCGTCTCATTATCGACCCTCAATCGCAACGATTCCAGTCTTGAGAGTCGGCTCAGACTGTCAGCAGTCTCTTCAGTTGCTTTGATCTGACCTATGATTTCCAGACTCTGAAGATTCGGCAAATATTTATCGATATCTTTGAGAAAATCGGTTTCTATCGTACGTAAGCCTAACGACAGATGTGTTAATGACTGCAAACCATCGAATAGTTCTTTGAAAGTCATCCATTGGTCACCAGTTCTGAGATATACGTCAAGTCTTTTCAATTGTCGGAATCGTTTCAATTGAGTCTTAAATGACATCCAATTCTGGAGAGTATTGGAGTAGAAGTCTGTTTTCAAAGCCTTCAAATTGAGACAATTGTCTGCCAATTGTTTGATGCCTTTAATCATTTGATTATCGAATTTAACGAATAATCGCAAAGAAATCAATTGATTTAATTTCGATATCTGTTTAAAGACTGAGTCGAAAAGTATTTGGTCTCCAATTCGTAAAACAATCTCTAAATGAGTGAGACTTTTGTGGTTTTCAATGAATTGTTGCAATCGTTTGATATGTTGAAGACTCTCGTCATCGAAATACAGACAACACATGATTTTCTTCAGACTTTTGAACTGAAAATTTGCCAAATTATTGAAATCAAAGACAACCCAAAACGACATAAAGCGTTTCGGTTTAAAGAATTCTTGGATATTAGAGAATGACTTCTCAATCCAATGTAAGTCTTCTGCCATTAGACCAATTGAGACCAACTTTGAGCCAAATTTTTTGGCGAAAATATCTTTCTTTGTGTCCGATATTTGAGTGAAACAGCCGCTAATTTTCGTCAACTTATGGCAGTATTTAACGATAAGATCGATATCCCAGTCATCCAAAGGTCTGTAATACTCCAAAGACTTGACATTCGATAACTTCTTCAGAAGTCTTTCAATATCTTCTGATTTTGACATATTTTGAAGAATCGGTGAATTTCTTCTTTCATAGATTATTTGATCCAAATATAATTCGTATCCCTTCTGAAAGACAGTCCTCTGGAACTGCTTTGAGACGCATTCAAAGCGAAACTTCTCTTTAATCGACAGATACTGAAGAATCACTTGAGACAAGTCATCGCAAACGTGGTCTTCATATGAGTCTCTTCTGATGTCATCAATTGTCTTAAGTTTACTCAAAGACATGTTTAAACCCATTGAAAGACAAATGAATTTTAAAAATTATTCAAAACTGTAATTAATTTTAAATCAAATAATGAATTAAATATTAATTCAATGAATGGTTTCAATAATGAAATGACAGAAATCGTAAACAAATCAATGTTTTCATTGAAAAGTCAGTCAAAAGTTTTGACTCAAAACTGAAAATCAATCACAAGATTACAGTTCATTGCAATAACTTATTCGTCAAACTTATCCGGGTTTTAAAAAACTCAAAAAATTTCACTCAATTAGACGTATTATGTGAACAGTAGGTCCCCTACAGTCTGTCATCGAGTGGTGTTCCCCTCGCAATACATGTGTTTGTATTATGCAATCGTTGGCAACACTTTTCGCATAACATTTTGTATACAAAAAAAACTATTAAATAATTATCTCTAAAATAATCAATCATTGAATGGATTTCAAACTCAATTCCTTATCATTGACTGCACTGACAGCTGGCGTTGGGGTCGGAGTCGTCTTCGGTTGGGTCTTGAGATCAAAACTACACAAAACTTTGGCAAAACATTTATCCAATCAAATGGCGGAACAGGTCGTCACTGACGGGTGTTTAGGGCCGGAGACCAAACTTGTTCTGGTCGTCAGGAATGACCTCAAGATGGGAAAGGGAAAGGCGTGCGCTCAGTGCGCACACGCCTCGGTAATTGACCAAGGCTATAAACTAACCTTCAAACGTAATTAACCATGCTAATTTCTCTCCACAGGTGTTAGCCTACGAACAGGTGAAGAGTCAGAAGCCATTAATGAGATTATGGGAACTGTCCGGTCAGAGGAAGGTTGTCGTCAAAGTGGACACCGAGGAAGAGCTCCTTCAGGTCCAAAAGGAGGCCCAAAATGTGGGACTCATAACGAGTCTGATCCGAGACGCCGGTCACACGCAGGTCACGCCCGGCAGCAAAACAGTGCTCGGAGTGGGTCCCGGACCTACAGAGCTCGTCGACAAAGTTACGGGTCATCTGAGGCTCTATTGAAAAGCCATCACTACTTCGCATACCTTTCCTTTAATTTTGAGACAAAAAAAGAGATATTTTTTATAAACAAAAGTCAAAAAATCAAATCATTTTTTCGATCAAAAGATTTATATTTTTATTTAAATTCAAATTTTGTCTTCAATTCAATAGAAGTGAAACAAAAAACAAATTAATTCATAAAAAATAAGAGAAAAAAATGAAAACAAAAAGTAATTTATTTCTTATAATAATAAATAACATTAAAAAACGGATCACTTCTTAATGTTTCCCAAGTCTTCGATCGAGTCCTCATCGACTTCGGGCCACTTATCCGTCAATATGTCAAACATGTCGTCCTTGACGTCGCCCTGAATTACAATCTCATCGGTTCCGGTCACTGACGAACCGCAGGCGAACTTCGAGGCGAAGAACTTCGCGGCCTCTTTCAAATCGATGTCATATGTGGACAGTCCGGTCACCACTGGAACAGATAACACCGAAAACATTAATTATTGGCCAAAAAACTGATCGAAAATCAATCAAATCGACCGAAAAGTGATTGAAATCGACTGAAATTCGCCCCAAAACGGCCCGTTTCTGGCCAGAGGTCACATACCGGTCACGTATTTCTTTTTACCCCGATTACTTCGGGCCAGTTTAACGTATCGTTCGACGTCGTCCTTCTTCTTAGTCTTGACCAATGCTTTTCCGCCCCTCTTTTGTCGGCCCCTCTTCTCGCCGACCAACGGATCGTTTGACGACTCGTCGGCGCCGTTGTCTCCCTTTTCATCAGATCCTTCTTTGGCCGCAGACTGACCGCTCGTTTCTGTCGCTAATTGTGTGACAAAAGTCGAGAATAAAAGACAAAACAAAAGACAATTGTTTACAGTCTTTGGATCCCCTGAACATCTTATCGAAAACTTCGGGTAAATTCCTTTCCAACCATTCCTTGCATTTGGAGTTATTCGGGTAATACTCGCAGTACTCGACCGGAAGGGAACACTCTATCAGATGGACAGATATCTCATCAAAAAATTGGATCAATTAAAGTGACAAATGATGACAAACCGCCACAATATAACACTTTTAGAGGATATTTGACTCCGGGTTGCGGTCCGTTCAGTAGTGTCTTCGCCTCGACTTCAGTCATAACGATTGGAACCGTTTCGGTGATAATTATCTGTTGTTTTCTCTGTTGAGTCACTGAAGTGTTGTCTTTGAGTTGATTTCACGTGTATTTCAAAATTGTTTTCATTGACTCTTAACCTGAAGTTCGCCACAAGATGTCAGTCAATCACCAATTGGTTCAAACAATCAATGGATTGGATGTAAACAAACGGACCGTTTATTGCCATCTATTAGTCAATTAGTAATACAATTATTAATTGAAATTCAATTAAAGAGCAGATAATGAATGGATTTCTATTGTAATTATCATTAGTTTTACACTTTTATGTGATGTTTGCATAAAAACAGATCACATAAAATGCTTTTTGTCTCTTATTTTGAACAAATTTCATACAAAATATGAAAAATTTTAGCAAAAACTAAGTTTTATCTGATTTTGTAATGCATTTGAAAAAGTGACACAAAATCTGATGAAAACTTCAAATTCAATGAAAATTAGTTTCAAAACTCAATTAAAATGAGAGAAATATCATTACAAACATTATCTTGTACAATTTTCTCAAGAACCATGATGATATTCACCTGAAAATTCATAGAACAAGTAGTAAAACCAATTGATCTTGTATATTTTATTTGTAAATTTGATTTCAAATCTATAAACATTTGTTTTTAAAATATATTTGTTTTGAAAAATTTCAGCTCAAATACAATGACATCATATGAGAGACTAATTAATTGTTTATTCATTTTTTTCCAGAAATTATTTTCAGTTTTCAAACTATTTTTCAGTCATTTTTCAAATCATTAAATCATTTCATTTGGAAAATAACCCAAAAATCAGAGAAAAAGTTAAAAACATTTCATAAAAAAAAAGATTAAAATTATTTATAAAAACTCTTCCGACGGACAGACACACAAAAAGTGCTGTTCAGTGGAACGACACACAAACACACGAAAGAATGAAGAGTTTTGTGTCTTAAATATAAAAATCAGTGCTTCTTGTGGTGAGTCTCGCGTTGAGCAATGGTTTCGGCCTTTTGTTTGACACAAACAAAGATAATAATCATTAGAATCAAAGCAAACAGAATCTGATCCAAGACTTACATCTAATCTGAAGTCATCGACGGTCTTATATTCGTCTAATTTCTCCCGAAGAGTGTCTTTGATATTAAGAGCTGAAGAGTTGTCATAATATTTACGGAAAGCCCAGAACTTTTCCAAACCATACAATTGGCCTAAAATTTGATGAAAAGTCATTTTTAGTTCATTTGTAAACCAATTGCGGCCAACCCTAAGCACGGGACTGGTCTCGGATTGAATTAAAAACAGGTTTTTGTACATAATTTTCCATTTAATCCGTTGACAAACACCTAATCGTCACTTAAGTGCTGCCAAAAGTTAAATGGGTTTCCGAAACAAACGGACAGACAATCCCAACACATACCCGACTGAACGTCTTTAATGGTTTGGTTCTGGAAGTCGTCGAACAGGTCTTGTCTGAAGTGCTTCTCCAGACCGTAAGAATAGAACCGGAAGAGGCATTCGAGTCCATACCGATAGCCGGCGGCCGCGTCTTCGTCTGCCAGTCGGCGGAACTCCTCATACATTCGCCGATTGAAATGATCTCTTAAGAAGAACGACCAGAACCTGAAGAGTGTATTCATTTCCTGACTCCGACCCACACCTGAAGAATAGAAAACAAGTCATTAGTTCCCATACAAAGAAACTCATCAAAAGGAGAGGACTGACCAAAACGTTTCCTATCTTTAAGACAACGGGACCTATACTTGTGATAAACCAATTGAGTGAAACCGTTTTGCTTAAGCAGTGAATGCGAGGGGTGTTCGAAAGGGGGCAGAGATCGTGGGGTTGAGCCGAGACTAGTGGACAGTTGATTGTTGGCCGGAACCGCCAATCGGGGAGTAGTCGACAGCCCGTCACCTGACGCCTGGACTTCGTGGGCGCGGCTGTCGATAACCCATCCGATGTGATGTTCAATGGGAGGGTTCGACGAGTACTTTGTCTTCTGTTTGCGCGGCGTTTCCTTTCGCTCAACAGGTTGTGGGTCCGGCGCCGGATAGAAACGGGTGTCAGTTGTCGGCGACTTAAGGCGTGGCGTTCGCGGACCGGGAGTCGCCACAGGGGTCGTACCACTGGAAACGTGGCTCTCGAGGAACGACTCCTCTTCGTAAGTGGGAGGCGGAGGAGGGGGTGGAGGCGGCGCCTGACCTGAGTAGTCAATTTTGGGCGCATAACAGTCGAAGTCTTCCTGAGATATGAGTTCAACAGTTTTGTGTGGTTTGGAGCCGTGTCTGTCGTGGAGTCCCCACAAGTCTTGTTCATAATAGAAGAGTCCATCATTGATCACTTTGGACAACTCCTGGGTCAACTTCACGCGAGTAGTCCAGTCGCCAGTCCTGTCGTAACCCTCGTGTTTGACCCGTCCGGTCATATTCTGTGTGACGACAATGATTTTGGCCACTTCTCCGTCGCTTATCTCGTAGTCGGAGTCCTCGTCCGCCCACGACGTGAACCGATTCTGGCGGCCACTCATTGTCCACAGACTCGAGTCCAGGTCTTCGTCGAACTCGAAGGCCAGCTCTTCGACGGACACACCACCGCTGCCGAGCGTCGGCCACATATCTGGCGATAGAAAATTGGGTTCAATTATAGTATAAATGACGGCCCAAAACACTGGCCAGTGGTCACACATACCGTACTTCTTCTTACGGTTATTTCTGGTCAGTTCGAAGTCCTCCTTCTTCTTAGACTTGAAGAACGCTTTTCCGGCCCTTTTTTGTCGGGCCCTCTTCTCACTGAAGAGCCGCTCATCGGAGGCTTCGTTGTCGGCCCCGATGTCTCCCTTTTCGTCCGATCCTTCTCTGGGCTCCGACTGAGGTATGGGTTCGGGGGCTGACTGTCCTCTTAATTCAGTCGACTCGACATCAGGTCTGTTGTCCGCCGTTTCCTCAGAGCCTTTAGGCGGCGACTGACCACTCGTTTCAATCACTAAAATCGGGTCAAAAATATCGATAAGAAGTCAAATAAAATGTCAATTGTTTACCATTTTTGGAAGTGCTGTACATCTTATCGAAAATTTCGGGTAAATTCCTTTCCAACCATTCCTTGCATTTGGAGTTATTCGGGTAATACTCGCAGTACTCGACCGGAAGGGAACACTCTATCATATGGACAGACATTGAGTTAGAAAATGGGATCAATTAAAGTGACAAATGATGACAAACCGCCACAATATAACACTTTTATAGGATATTTGACTCCAGGTTGCGGTCCATTCGGTAATGTCTTCGTCTGGTCTTCGGACATATGGAACCGTTTCGGTGATAATCAACAAATGTTTTGTTCGTCACTGAAATGTGGTCTTCATTTAACTTCACGTGTATTTCATTGTTGATTATCGTCAAAATCACCACAAGATGTCACCCATTGACCAATTGGTTGGATGTAAACCAACTCAACGTCTTTTGCCATCTATTGGTCGCAAATTGAAAACAATGGGATAAACATAAGTTTCAATTGAAGAGCAGATAATGAGTGGATTTTAATGAAAAACTCCTTTAGTTTTATGTTTTATCTGATTTGCGCATAAAAACAGATCACATAAAGTGCTTTTCGTCTCTTATTTTGACACAAATTTTTGGTATAAAATAAGTTTTATCTGATTTCCTAATGTATTGAAAAAAGTGACAATAATTTTGAATCAAAAAAAATTATTTCAAAATTCAATTCAAACGCAAAAATTGACATTTCTTTATAACTTTTCACGACTTACCATGCTCAAAACAGTTAACCAATTAAATTAACCCAGGTTTTATTTAAGCTTTCCATTTAGAACATCCAGATCACATTTCCTAGAACATCTCCAAGTCAAATAAAGTTAAAAACATTAACCTGGTTAATTATTCGACAAACCTAGGCTAATTTCCACCAAGATTAGATTGAATAAGTGTCAAAACAAAGATTGATCTTGTTTATTTTCTAAATTTTATTAAAATTCTTTAATGGATTAGTTTTATAGTTAATGACAGACTCTTAGACTGGGATTCAGTCGACCATTAATTCTGAGAATCTATTGAAAGAAAAAGACAGTCATTAGTATCAAATCAAATAAACAAATCAATGGTCAGGTCTTTGGATCAAATCAGAGTAAAACAGCAGCCATTGGATGTCGTTATCATCGGGTAATCAATCGGTAATTCCAATTATTTCATCATTTGTTCCAAAAATCAGACCGTTTTCAAGATTATAGTGAAATACCTTTTGATATCCTCTGATATCGAGAGCCGAAGAGCTATCGAAAGCTCAAGACTTTTCCAAACCATACAATTGGCCTAAAATTTGGTGAAAATGGAGGAAAAGTCATTTTAGTTTATTTGTAAACCAATTGCGGCCAACCCTAAGCACAGGACTGGTCTTGGATTGAATTAAAAACAGGTTTTTGTACATAATTTTCCATTTAATCCGTTGACAAACACCTAATCGTCACTTAAGTGCTGCCAAAAGTTAAATGGGTTTCCGAAACAAACGGACGGACAGTCCCAACACATACCTGACTGAACGGCTTTAATGGTTTGGAAGTCCTCAAAGCCTTCGGGTTCCGGACGACCCGAACCGGCAATCAGTTATCCATCGATTGAATCTATTGTACCGAAGAGACAACGGATTAGACTCAAACCAATCAATCAATTAATTGTCAGATCTTGGGATCAAATCAGAGTAAAACAGCAGCCATTGGAGGTCGTTATCATCGGGTAATCAATCGGTAATTCCAATTATTTCATCATTTGATCCAAAAATTAGGACAAAATTCAAAAATTAAAGTTAAATACCTTAAGAGTGAGTCATGTCTTCCTTAAGACACACGCCTTTTGATGATCTCCTCAGTCCTTAAGAGTGCATTCATTTCCTGACTCTGACCCACATCTGAGGGAAGACCATAACATGTGGTCGTCCTTTAACTTCACGTGTAGTTAAAGTAAAGACAGACTCAACACAAGATGTCACTCAACGACCAATTGATTGAAGCAATCAATGGTTTGGATGTAAACAAATCCCACGTTTTTTTGCCATCTATTAGTCAATTAGCAAAACAAAGATAAACACAAACTTTAATTAAACAGCAGATAATGTACTGATTTCAATGAAAAGCTCAATTAGTTGAACACTTTATCTGTTATTTATATATAAAAACAGAGCAAATAAAGTGCTAATTGTCTGCAATTTTCAGACAATTTTTTTCGCGAAAACTCTGTTTTATCTGATTTTTCAAATGCATTGAAAAAGTGGAACAAATTCTAAGGAAAAATGAATTGCAGTGAAAATCAGATTAAAAATTGAACTGAAAAACAAAATTATCACTTCTAGACAATTATCAGAAAGACTTACCATGCTCAATCTGGGCTCAGATCAAGTTCCAATTGAGTTGCAATTTTCCATCTATAAATGATCTAGGTCAAAGTTGATTAATAAGAAGATATTGAATAGGAAATCAGCTAGAAGACGAAAAAATGATCTTGTAAATTCATATATACTTTATTGAAATTCTATAATCAATTATTAATAATAATTTTCTTTGAAAAAAATCATTTCATTTTTGTTTTGTCTAAAATTTAAGCCCAAATATAATTATGACATCATTTGAGAGATTATTAATTAATTCAAAAAAATTGTTTTTTTTTCTAATATAATATTTTTTACAAATTATTTTTCGTTTTATAATTTTTTTTTTCTTATTTTAATTTAAATTTTATTTCAATAAATTGTTTTTCAAATTAATTCAAAAAAATATTTCAAATATACCCCAAAATAGTAAACAAAAAGAGAGAAAAAACAATTAATTTTTTTCTTCAAATAATTTAAAAATAAATTATACAACTATTCCGGCGGACAGAGGGCCCGGCAAAAAGGGGCTGTCCGTTGGTGGGGAACGACACACAAAAAATTCAAAAAAACACTTCCGTTAACATCAAAGCTATGAACAGACGACTCTTCGGCCGGACTTCATAAGTCACTCACAAGTGAAGAGTCTTTTTGTTAATAATTTTGTTAATATTATGAGATTTTCAACACTTATTAGGAATTAAAACAATAGACAAAAAAAGTTATTTAAAAAAACTGAACATTAATTTCAATCATTTATTTGTAATCTTAATGAAAATGTGGGCAAAAAAATTGTTAACAAAATATTTGGTATTATTTTTCAGTTCAAATCAAATAAATAAAATCAAATCAAATAACAATTCAATTGAAAATAGAGTTCAGTCTTAAGGGAAGTCTTTCCTTTTTTTTTACTATAAATTTCTAAAATAAACTCAAAATCTTAACACAAAATCTCATAATTTTGGGGACAGAATAAGTGTCGGGAAAACACGCTTTTAAAAGACGTATTGCAAACGAAAAAATTTCTCCTCAAATATATATAAACATAAAAATTCAGAAATACTTTAAAATAGATTTCAAGACTTTTCCAGTAGTTATTGAGAAGAGTAGACAAACATTTGTTTAGTGTTTAAATTAAATACAATTACCGGTCGTTTAATAGCTTTGATATTAGCGGACAATAGAGAGTATACATAAAAATAAACAAAAAAAAAATAATAATTAAATAAAAACCAAAACTAAATCAAAAAAAAGGGTGAAATTGAATAAATTTATACAGAAATCCATTCTAACAACGCGTAAATTCGGCGACAAAATCGATCAGAAGATATATAATATAATATATAAACAGTTTTTTTCCTTATATTTCAATCGAAAATTATTTTCAATATATATTTCAAACTATGAGTCAAATTGTTTTGAGAGAAGTGTTTAATAACTTCAGTAATAATTAAATTGCATTTCATTCGCCAGAAGAATAAAATTCATTAAAAAATATGATTCGATAGAAAAAAATCTATAGATTTATACGAAAAAAGATTTTCTCATTTCAATAGAAACAAAGCGAGTGATTATAAACCCTTTCCACTGGCGGCTCACCACCAATGGCTTGAACTAGGGTGTCAATTTTTACTAGAGGGGGTGGGGGTCTCACTCTAAGTGTGGAGGAAGTCATTACCATTTCATTAAACGAATTCTTATAAAAGTCTTTTTTTAAACTATAATTCAATTTACAGCTCAGAATACTGAGAGACGGACACAGAGTGTGTGCTGTGTTTTGTATGTGAAATAGTCGGGCGGACTGGGGTTCGGATGTCTGGACATAAAAAGAGGTCATTTCGGGTAAAGAGACCCAAAAAAACGGGTCAATAATTCTGAGCCATTATTCAACAAAAAGCCTAATATTTAAAGTTTACGATAATTTTCACAAAAAGTCAAAAAAAATTCAATTAATAATAATTATAATAATAGTAATGAATAAATCAATAATAAAAGTAATTCTAATCAATAATAATAAGCAAATAATTAATTAGTTATTATAATTCAAGGGCAGACTCTTTGCCTTTTGGGGCGGACTCCGACGGCGCGGGTGGCGGTGGACTACAACTCAGTTGTCCATTACTTTTGTGTAAATCTATTGGACGGGGAGAGAGAGACAACACATTAGACGCAAAACAAAACAAACAAACAAATGGTCGGCTCTTTTAGTTTGGAAATCAGAATGAATAGCAGCCATTGGAGGTCGTTATCATCGGGTAATCAATCGGTAATTCCAATTATTTCATCATTTGTTCCAAAATTAAGACTAACTTCAAGACAATAGAGATAACAAACTAAAGACAAATACCTTTAGAGAGTGAGACGTCTTTCGATTTGTCTTTTGACGTCTCTTTTGTTGAGCTCTGACTGCTTTCGGTGCGATTGTCCTCATTGTCGGCTTCGGTGTCGGCGTCGTTACCGCCCTCTTCGCCATAAGCCGACGGTTGATCGGAACCATAGCCGTAGCCGTAGGGCTGGCCAGGAATGAAAGCCGGAACATTCGCGTGGAGACCAGTGGCCGCGGCGTTCAAATTATCGATCTATAAGTCGGTAGACAATAGGAAAAGAGATGAAACAAAACTCAAGACATTAAGACAAAAGGCAACTCACGAGCGGCCACTTTTCCGGATTGACTAGTGTCCTGACTTTGACCCCATCGACAACTTCGACAGCAGTGGAATCGTTGATGGCGTCGATAACCATTTGGACGTCTTGTGTCAACGCCTGGACTCTATGGAACGACGCGATCAGTGATATCGGCAGAAAGCCCTGGGCGTCCATCTTTCGCCTCAGGAAGAAGTCTTTCTGGAGGTTCTCTTCGCTGAAGTAATACTCGATCTGTTTCTTAATGTAGTCCTTCAGTGTCTTAGTGTCTAAACCCATGTATGAACTGTTGTAGAAGAAGGGGCCGATGAATGGCGACACCGGAATGGGTCCGCTCAGGTCTACCGGCGAGTAGTCAACGTAAAAGGCTATGTCTGCGGGAAAGTCGTCGTGGTGTTGGTCCGTCTGCGACCGCGACCTCTGTGGGCCGCCGTGACTCGACGCTGAGGCACGACCAGCGCCTCTTCCCCTACCTCTGCCTCTTCTGCTACCGGATGGCCGACTGCTGTTGTCGTAATGGCCGCCAGAGCTGTCCGGGTCGTGGTTTCCCCGGTGGCCGGACTTCGAGTGGTCGTCGGAGTGATAGTTCTCTGCTCCAGACGAGTGATAATCGTAACGGTCTTCGCGCCTGTCTTTCCGGCGCTCTCTGTGTGGTCGGGCCTCTCGAGGAGCCGTTTCCTCTGGATTTCGTTCTCGACTACTGACTGAACTCTTACTCCTGTGCGGCTTCGAGTGAGGCGGGGGTCCTATCTCTAGTGGAACCCATTTCTTAGATCCTGTGCCACAAGAAAAACAAAACAATTAATTAATGAGAAAATCATTAATCGATTAATAAATTTAATGAAAATAAAGAGAAAATTAATTAAAAAATAAAATAAAATTGAATTCAAAATAAATGATAAGAAAAAAAATGTGTTTTCATTTTGAGTCGTGTTTTTCTCTGTGAGTCATACCTTTCTTTTTGGCAGATTTAGGTGTAGTAGTGGTCGAGTCGGTCCCCGGGCCTGACGAGTGGCCGTTACCTCTGTCGGTGTTCTCGTTGGCCGAGTCCTCTTCGTCTTGAGATGACTGGGGTTGTGATGCTGTCTGAGAGCTGTTCCTATTTGAGCAATGGTTTAATGACGACATCGATTGCGTCGACACTGGAGTCGATTGGTTTATGTGATTATCTGTTGGTTTGGGAGTTGGGGTCGAAGGCACTGAAGGTGTCGTCTCAACAGATGGAGGAACACAATCGCTGGTCGTTATGTGGTTCTCGTCGGCGGCACTCGAACTGCCTTTTCTCGGCTATTAAAGGGACAGATAAGAGAAGAGGCGATCCATTTGTTATTAGTCAGAGATTTTTCAATTACAGTGATGTGGAGAGAGAAGGAGAGGGAGAGAGAGATAGACATTCAAACAGAGAGTGAAATAGAGAGAGAAGTGTTGGTCTCGATGTTACCCATATGTTACATAACGCACGCTTAGGTATTAAAAGCCCAAGGTCAGTCCAAGATATTAATTAATACAATTTATTTTGTCAGACATTTAATAATCTAGTGTTTCATCCGAAAGGCTTTTTAATTGACTATTAAATAACTCCCAAAACAAGCAAAACATATGAACACGAAATGCTAATAACCCAGTAATTGGTCAATAGGTTTGTCGATGTCATTGCAGTACATCACTGGAATCCCCCCTATTTTCCCCCTCAAAACACACACAACTCTCTCTCACGACGTCTACTCTGATATCAATTTCAATGAAAAATTGATTTTTAAAAAAAAATTTAAATAAATACAAAAAAATCTCTTCAAATGATACCTCAGTTTTGTGAACCTCTCCCAGTGTTGGCCAATCGTTAATATCACTATTACTGGTACTGTTGGCCACCAGTTTGGCCGTCGCCGAAGTCACGGCCGCAGCGGCCGTACAGTTCTTCCTGTGCCACGGATTCTGGTCGCCATTCTGTGCGGCCACAGGCGAGGCCATCACCACCACAGCCGCAGCCGACGCTACCGGCGAAGCACTTGTAGCCGATGGGGAACAACCACTACTACCACTACAGCCACTGATATTGTTATCAATAGGCGAACAGTTTTTAACACAATTGGTGTCTAAATTACAATTGATTTTACTATTATTGAGTCCGTTATTGATATTGTCTTTAATATTAACTTTTTTAACCACTTCTTGTGTTTTGTTATTGTCTTTATTTGTGGTGTTATTACTGGTGTTGTTGATAACAATCTGATCACTACTGGTATTGTTGACGGCATTGTTGTTGACTACTGTTTTGGCCGCAGACTTGTTCCTCGTCCACGGATTTGTCTGTCCGTTGGCGGTGGCCATTATTAGCGGACACTCTTGCTTATTGCTGTGTGTGTATCTTGGCAAGTTTTTTAACATAATCGCCAACAGCAAACGCATGGAATCATCACCATTACAATACAAGATGGCGAACACCACACATGAAATAAAGGCAAAACATGTTATGATGTGCTCATAGACTATACACAGTGTATACACACACACAGCACAACAGTGCAGTGCAATTGCAATGCCTTTCCTCCAATGCAGTCAACAATACACTCATCGCTATTATTATACCAATCCCTGCAGTTCTGCACCTCATGTCTGTCCTAAAAGGGGAGTGTCTTATATGTATATATAGGGAGGCAGAGGACAGACAGACAGTGCAAATACAGGCACTTCTTACCCCCTCTTCCTATTTCTTACGTAGAGGTCTGAACGGTTAATTAGAATTTTAAGCCGGGTATAGCCTCTGATTGAGCTTGATTAGGTTCGGGTAATTTAGTTGACTTTTTTCCCAATGAGTTTTGGAATATTTTTCAAGTACCTAGCTACTTTGAATGCTCAATTGAAAAGTTGTTTTTCAACTCTTTTGGTTCTCTTGTCTTAGATTTCAAGTGACTCTTGAGTTTGTGATCTAAGAATCAAAAGCGAAGATAACTTTTTCGTCACTAATATTAAGACAAATAGTATTGAGTCTAATGAATGGTATTCACTGTCGAGAGAGAGGAGAGGGAGAGAGAGAGAGAGTGTGTGTGTGTGAGTCATAGCCTTTAAACCAGTGAACAGTGATATTGAAAGTTGAATACAAGAAGTCGACTGTGAATTGAAAAATTGAAAACCAAAAGTGTTTTTCTGAGAAATAAAATATTTTCAAAACATTTTAAGTCAAACATTTGGTACCATTTGTGACAATAATGAGACAAACGTCTCAATCGATTGGGAGGGAAAGGACAACACTGACAGGCAATCAATAGGGACTCCCAATTGGTTTATAATGCAATTGAAAGATGAAAAAGTACTTAAATAACGGAAATAGTGTTAAATGTGTTTCCAGTGCCGATGGGTTTGTTGTGTGTGAGGCTGAGTGAAGGCATTTGTGTTGTGTTTTTTTGTGATGAATAGCAATGTCTGTAATATAACAGTCAGTCTCTCTCTCTCTCTCACTCTCCGACACTCTCTCCCATACACACTCTCTCTCTCTCTCTCTCTTATAACACTCTCTGTATATGTGATTATCGTTGATGTCCTTCGAGCAGATGGTGTACGGAATGGATGACCACTTCGTCAAACAGTTACCCAAACAGTGACTATATATTAGGCCTTCAATTATGTCGTTATTATTATTATTATTGTCGTTATATAACAACAAATGTTTTAATAGAAATTTAATTGAAATTAATTTGAATAACATTAAGAGTCGGACTCTAATCAAACGTTTGGATGAAATCAAATCATAATTTTTCATCAAATCTATTGTAAATGTAAGCAAAACATTGAAATATTATATTTAAATATTTTTTGTTAATTGATTGAAAAATATTTGACAAAATATTTATAACCAGTTTTAAAGCCTAACCTTGAATATGATTCAAACTGAGCTAGGTTATTATTGGATTTGAACTTGATTATTTAATTTGCATAACATTGATGTTGACATTAATGTTATAATGAAATTAGTTTTTGATATATATTTATCTGTTTGTCAGACTATAAGTGCCTTAATATTAATGTTTTGATGATTTGATTTGATTAAGACTTTAAGACAAAACATTTTTTTCTCTGATTAACAATCAATTTGTTTGATGTCTGTTCCCAAACAGTCGTCCCATTTGTTTGTCATCTTATTTACAGATATTGTCTTCTCTTTTGTCGTTTAGATTAAGACTACATTTCATCGGATATTATTGTAATTGATATTAGATTTGGATATAAAACACATTTTTCTATTGATTTCAATAATAATTGTTCTCAAAACTGAAGAAGAAGTTCAACAAAAAAATTAATTAATTATTTTTAAAATCAATTGATTTGTTATTTGAAAAACCATTGGTTATAACGAAACGAAAGTGCAATTTATATCATCGCCTGTTGTTGTGGGAACAGATGTCTTGAGCTGTGGAGACGCCAGAGGACGACAATTATCAATAGATGTCATAATTTTAAAGTACAAATCAAATCAAAATTCAGACGAAATTAATAATATTTTTCAACTAAATTGTGATCCAAAAGACAATTACCGTTAAGAAGAGGTTAATCTCTTCAGTAGTTAATAGTTCTGAAGAAGACAAACAACTAGTGATACAAATCAGTTGACACCTGAAGAGTCAAAAACGATGCCTAAAATCAAAGGATTAATCCGAAGATTATTATTAACTGTTATTGAAATCAAGTTTCAAATGGTTTAAAAGTTTTTTGTTTTTATTCAAAAAAAAAGTTTTGTTTTGTTTTTTGTTTTTATTTCTGAAGAAATTTATCAAAAAATTTGAGTAAAGAGTTAGTCATCAGTCGAAGAGATGTCAGAATTGGATAATTTGATGAACTCTTCGGTGCAATCGGTGCCACTTATGGCCCAGTCTTTGACGGGACAACAGTCAACAGACATCTGTCAGTCTGTCACTGCAGTCAACAACAGTGTGGTATCCGTCGGCGGCGATCCTGTCCTGTCCTACAATGGACTCAACTGCGAGACAATGGGTTACAATCCAAACAGTAATCAACTGTTGAATACATTAATCGCCGAAAATACGTACAAAACGGACGACAATTGTCTGACAGACAGACAGTCCACTGAACTGACATTTTCCGATCTGACACAACCCGTTCCTAACGTATCGTCGCTGGAGTCCAACCGTTTATTGACTGTTGACACGTCTCTGCCAACAGTCGACGGTGTGTCCGGTGCTGTACCCGAACCCGAGTCTATTCTCATACAACAGGTCTGTCCCCTAATAAATGTAAATCAATTTTTTTTGTGAAATTCCTGTTATTTTTTGTTTAAATTATTTTTAAAAATAATTAAATATTTATTTCATTCATTCAATAGATTTAAATGACATTTGATATAATGGTTTTTGTTTTAAAAAAAAAATCAATTTTTAGTGCAATTAATTAGAAATGTTTTCCTGAGTCTTGAAAATTGATAAGCGATTAGAAATTTGATACAAAATTTTTAATTGAAATACGATTTAAATTTTCTCGTCTTTTGATCCGCAGATGACATCAATCGCTACGGATTCGCCTTCTATTGAAATACCGGTTAATGAGACAATGGTTCCGTCGATGGCGCCGAAGGACAGCCAGTCTCTGTTGGCCGGAGTCCAGGACAGCCAGTCTCTGTTGGCCGGAGTCCAGGACAGCCAGTATTCTAATATATTTCAGCCGGTAATCAACGGTCCGTCGGGTTCTGCGCCCCAAACGCCGGTAGCCTCTCCCATAGCGATGGACACGTCTGGCGTACAACAGATGCCGACAGCCATACCCCAAGAGACTGGTGTCGACACTCAGCAGATGCCAGTCCTGACACAATTCGACTCAAACACCGCCTCATTCGCCAACAGTAGTGTCGCAACCGATGTATATAATGTGCAGATGAGTCAAATGGTTCCGGTCATGTCCAGCGGTCAGGTGTCAGCCGTTCCGTCGGACGTACCCATGACTCTGTTGGGCGTAGAGCCGGCCCTTCAGGAACAGCTGCTCGACGCCATTCCTCCTCCAAGTGTCAACTTTCCTCCCGGACCGGTGCCAACGGACGAGAAGGGCATACCATCGGCCCTTCCCGGAGAGTTTCCCTTAAGTATTGACATTATTTCGCATTTTATTCATTAGTTTTACTTTAAATTAATAATTATTTGATAGACTTTTTCTGAGAAAATAATATATGTTTTCAGAGAAAATGTATTTTTTATCGATTTTTGAAATCGATTTTAGAGTAAAATTGATTTAAAACTCTTTTTTAATCCCAAATATGTTGAGAAAAATGGTTTTGATTTTGAAATTTTGCGTTTAATTACTCGTAATTAACGCTTAGTTTTTTTAATTGAGTTCTGGGTTTTCAATAAATTTTATTGTTTTTTATAGATTTATACAGAATTTTAAGGCAATGTTTTGATGTGTTTTTGATCTAAATTTTTATTCATTTGAGAGAAAAAAGTGTTTATTGGGTTCTCATTAATGCTGTTAGTCATTGAACTCTAAATCTAAAGCGAAATATGTTTTTAAAACTGAGTTTTTGGTCCCAAAGGTTTGCCAGCAGTTGAAGAAGAAAAAGTCGGTGGCATTGAGTCGGCGTCTGTTCCTTTGGATAAAATCGAGGCAACAATTAATATGAACGCAAAGCCCATTCCCACCCTAACAGACGCTGTGTCTGTCCAACAGTCAGAAGTAAATCTGATTAAGTCTTTGCCACAAACGCCTCAGCAGTCGACAGGTCCCGACTGTAGTCAACTGGAAGTACAAACTGTTCAACAGCAACAACAGCAGGAGTTTGCTCTCAGTTACGCCAATCAGTTGCAGACAAGTGCTGACCAATCAGTCTATCAGACGAGTGTTGCCGACCAGTTGACAGTTGTCCAACAGACTCAGCCACAGCCGACACAATCAACGCAACAGTCGTCGTCATTACTGCAGCAGCAGTCGATCCCTCAGTCGCATACACTACAGACGTTGACAACCCTTCAGCCGTCACAGTCTCTGCCCCAAACCCATCAGCAGCCGGTAGTGTCAGCCTCTCTGGTGGTGAATGTGCCCGAAGTCCAGTTGCCTCCACCGCCGGCTCCGCCATCGGCTACTTCTATAGGAGTGTTCGAAACCAATCCCAACGGTTTGATGTCAGAAATCGTGGCACAGAATCAGTTGACGAGTGTTTTGCCTCCGCCGCCACCCCTACAACCGGTACAACAAACGGGTCTGAATTCTATGTCAGAGATGAATACATTGACAAATCTGGTGCCTGTCGTCGAGCCGACAGACCCGAGCCTTCGTCAGCCGCTGTCTGTTGTCATAAAAACGGAACCGCAGTCTTACAGCGAAACAGACAACAACTCTCTCGACAACAACCAATCCATGAGTAAAGTCAATGACGACAATAATAATCCGATTCTTAGAAACAGCCAAATCCGTGACCATAAAAACCACTCAGTGGTCAGCTCTGGGACTAACCCTTCTTTGCTGACAGAGCTGAGAGGCTTTCCCCTTTGCGTCATATCGACGACTCCGACCACTTATATGTTGAAAAATAAGTCGACAATCGTTGCGCCCAAATGCGAGCTGACTCTACCTCCGAAGAAGGCTAAGCTTGGGTCACACCACGGCTTGCTGTCGGTGTCGGCACAGCCTCCTCCGCCTCAGTCGTCGTCAGCACTTGTGTCGCATCAGTTGAAGACATCACAAGCGGTTCCGTCCACAGGAATGTTATACGATCTGCCACACCATCACCAGACGCCCGACCCCTCATCAAACAGTTCGCCATCATTTCGAGTACAATCAACGGGACAGTCGCTTAAACTACAACATAGTATGGCATACCTTTCCTTTTGTTTTGCGAAATCAACTGATTATTTGTGTTTCGCTTTAGATTTTGATATTTGTGTCTGAATTTTAAGCCAAACCTCTTATCCCTAATGTCTTAACAGATATGACGCCTCCGTTCACAACAGTTTCGCCAATCCTTTTGTCGAATCTGATGCCCTCGGTTTCGGTTATCGACGGCCCCCTATCTCTGGTCAAAGAGGAGAAGATGCGTCAACTGATTGCGACCAACCATCCGGACTATCCGGCCATCTCTGGCCTCTTGTCTTTCATCAGTCCCTACCAGAAGACGTTGACCACTACGTCGGCGGTGATGGCCGGCCAGTCGAGTGGCGGCGCCGAAGTGCCCCTATCGCTGAGCGTTAAGACAAGCCTGAGTCAGACGCCTGTGACGGCCAATTCGTTATCTCATCCGCACCCGACATCACACGTGCCTTCACTGACTCGTCCATCAGTTCATCAAATAAATGCGAGCATAACCTCAAACGTAGTCCACACTCAGCCCACCGCTGTTCCCGTTAGTGTCGTCACGAGTGTAGTCGACCACAACAGGGGGTTCACCCAACGGATCAAAGCTGTCGGACAGAACAGCACTAAAAACAAGATAAACGTCGAACACAACGCCACCGGTATTTCAATAACAATTCGTTTGATTTAAATTGATTTCTAAACGAGATGTCTGTCCCTCCAAAAACAGGTCAGACCGGAGTTAAGCTACAGTTGGCGCCACTGCTGTCTGGAGATCCGGCCAAACCGTTTCAGTGCGCCCTTTGCGGCAAACACTTGGCCTCTAAGAACGTCTATCAGCTGCACCTGCGCTCACACTCTGGCGAAAAGCCATTCACTTGTAATTTATGCGGTCATTCGTTCTCACAAAAGACATCACTCACCAGACATATGAGGTCACACACTGGCGAACGGCCCTTTCCGTGTCAGGTCAGGAGTCAATCAGACCAATGGCTGTCCTTTGAATTGGTTTTAATTGAATTTATCTTTAATTGAATGACAGGTTTGTGGCAAACGATTTGCGGATAAGGAACGGATCAAAATCCATATGAGGACACATACCGGCGAAAAGCCCTTCGCGTGTGATATCTGTGGCAAACAATTCTCTCAGGTATTGTCCCTTTTTGTTGAACCCTTTCCTTTGAATTTGGATTTAATTTATGTTTTTTTTTATTGAATAGAAATCTACTGTCAAACGGCATATGTCTGTCCATACGGGAGAGAAGCCCTTCAAATGCGAGACCTGTGGGAAAGGGTTCGCCAATAGAGGGAATCTTACGGCACACACGAAAACACATTCAAATTCTTAACATTAGTTTAATATTTTTATTACATATTTTTGTTTTTTTGTCGACAATTGAATGAAATTAAGGTTTGATTTTTGACTTTTGTTTGTTATTATAATTATTTTTATTGATTTAATCGTTGAATCAAAATATTCCGTTAGTTTTGCCCCAAATATCTGTTGATTTAGATTTTGTTATATATTTTTTAGCGAAAAAAAATCATAAAACTCTGACTTTGTTTCAGGATTTGAGTCAAAAGTTATTAATTTCTTATCAAATGTTTCATACGATTCCCAATCAAAGGGCAACTCTTTAGGGGGACATCCATTTCAATACTCACCTCTGAGTTTGACTATAGATTCGATGCCTTAATAATTAAATACATGAAACGATGGGAAAGGAATCGTTTCGTATTTATTACTCAATATTTGTTTGCGATTTTCATTAAACTAATTAACAGTTTTCATGAAAAGTTAGAATCAAATGAATAGGTTTTCAAAACTGTTGGCAAAACTACTTTTTAATCGCAAATTATTTAAACAGTTATTAAATTATTTCACAGAATATTGTGATTGAATTCTCTCTCTTTCGAAGTGTTTACTCATATATTCATCGAAAATAACAAAACAATTGATAATTAATTTTTAATTTAATGTCAGATTTAAAGTGTATTTTATTTTATTTTTTGTGATGTTTTTCATATGAAGTCTTTCAATGTCTTCAACCGATTGTTGGATCAGATGTTGAGTTGAGTTGTGGTCAAAGATTTTAGTCAGAGTTTTACGATTCCTAACAAAATGGTCAGTCGTTTAGTCAGTACTGAAGTGAAAAACAGTATAAAAACTTGTAATCAATCAAAAAGTGAGTCAATTAATAGTAGTTTTAAGTAAAACAAAAAATAATTTCCGAATTCATGCCTTTTATACCAACAATTGAATCAAAGAGTCTGTGCAAAGAACAGCATAATATCCTAATCACACGTAACCTGTCGTCACATTTCGTGTTTTTTTTTCAGAAGAGAAAAAAATTTGATTCAAAATTCAAAGTCTTTTTGCACTAAAACTCTTTGAAAATATTAATATTTTAATCAAATGTTTTGCTAATCATTGAATTCATTGATTAATTGAATCATTTAAACGAAAACTAAACTTATATTTACATTAAATAAAAGACTAATTAATTAATTATTTGTGAAATAAGATTATTATTGATATTATTTTAAATGAGAATATATTTAACGATATATTAATTGTTGCCTAAAATAAAACTCAAGAAAATACAATATATTTAATACAATATTTTAATCTATATTTGGAAATACATTTGGAAACAAAAAACTAATTAATTATTGAAATTATTTTTAAGTCAAATATTAGATTAAAATACAAATTGATTTTTAATTGTATTCAAACAAAAAGTTTTTAAAAGAAAATTATACGAAAGGAACAAAAGTGCCGTAAAATTTATCACCAGTATCAATTTGCTAATCGATAGATTTTTACCATGTTCATTTTTGTCAAATTCGAAATTCCAATTGTTATATATATCAGAGAAAATTGTTATAAAATTATTATTGATTTTAATGTTTAGTTGATTTCAACAAAAAAATTAATTGTCTTTTCATTTATTTTCATTATTTTTCTAATTAATTGGATTCCCATTACTTTAATCATAAGTAAAGTCATTTCAAATGTATTAATCGTTAATCAAAAGTGAACTTAAAGTTAGTTATGATTTTTCCAAGTTATCCATCGGATCAGAGATGTTATCATTTGATTAATATTTTTATTATTATATTAATTATTATTCAGCGCTAGTCTTAAAATATAATTATATTTTTGTTTTTTTTTATTTTTTGTCTGAAATTAATATTATTTTTTCAAAAAATTATTTGATTCCGAATCAAAGCGTTTCAATCAATTAATTAAAAAAACTTATATTTTGTGCACAGAATAAGACATTAGTTGGCCATCCATTCAGATTATACCTCATTTGTTATATACATACAGAAAAAAGTCTATTATATAAATATATATGTAATCTATGAATATATGAGAAATTCAATTGATTTATAGCTTAAACTCAATTTTAAAAAACGTTTTTTTAAAATCAAAACTACACTAAAATTATTTGACAACAAAAACAAATCCATTGAATCACAGAATTGTTGTTTGAATTTGTTTTTTATAGTTTTGTTTCAAAAGTGATTTTTCTATCAAATATTGAGACAAAAGGAGTGACACAAAAGTTGTTTGTAATCTTAGAGCCGCTTAACTGTAAATACGACGAAATATATTTTTTTTTTTTGAATATAAAAAGTCAAACACTTTTTGCACACATTTTAATGAAATTTTATTTTTTTGGAAAAAAAAAGTTTTATTTGTTTTTTCTTTTTGTCTCAAAACTTAAGGAAGAGTTTGAAAGAAAAGTCAAACGTTTTGTTACTTTCATTCAACAGAGAGTCTTATGAATTGAAATTAGTTTTGAAATTAAAATTTTTATTAATTATTATTCCATTCAATTGTCCATTGATTTAGTGATGAAAATGAAAAATAAATTAATTGATTATTAAGAATATACTCAAAAAACACATCTGTCCTTCAATTCCCAGTCGAGAGGCTGACACTTATTGCACAGAATATTCTGTTTGTTATTCAATTTGATTGACTTAATCCATGCGATAAGGAATCCAATAAAAGTTGAGTCAATCGTATGTCGAGTTGAAGAGCAGTTCCACTGAAAACCAATTAAATCCAATTCAGAAACCGATAATACCGTCAAATGATATTTGCTTTGAAATGTTTGTGCAAACACTCGACCGGAAAAAAATAATACCACACTTCAAGTGCTTTTCGCTGCCATTCAAAAAAAGCAAGTGTCAATATTGTGCAAGTTGAAACTAACGAAATAGCCAAGGTATTTTTTTGGAAAACTTTGTGATTGCCTCATATCTTACTGGTTTACAAAATATTCCTTGATACTTTTTATAAGAACATAGATATAAAGAATTTTACCCGACAAATAATGAGCAAGATAATTTAGTAATGAATTATTTTAGAACTTGTCGAATCAAGTTAAAATAGAATTTATTCAATTCAAAAATTTATCAAGGATATCAAATTGACAAGATTAGTTTATTTTTGAATAAGTAATTTTCATAATTTCAGTTTTAGTTAAGGTTTTTGTTTAATCAATTGATCATTTGCCAGGCTCTCTATTATGTGATCCCGGGTCGAGCCATTTCTGAGCTTCGGCTTCAACAGGCATTGGGTTATTCGGACAATCGCCACCGGGTATATCGGTCAGACACTTTGGTCGCTCCCCGTCATCTCTTTTGTTTTGTTTAATAGGTTTATTCTGTTCGCATCCGATTCCAAACAGTTTGCATTCTGTGCTCATATTGTCTGTCAATTGTCTGAACTGAAAACCGAATCCCTGTCCGCAGTCATTACCAGTGCATCTCTTCTGACTTTTTTCTCCAAACCCTAGCCTTTGAATAGTTTAAGAAACAAATCTTATTTTGGAAAATTCAATTTTATTTAGCTTGCACATTTTAAAATTAAAAATACCGAGATAAACTTAAGAAAATGATCTAGAACACCAAGAATATAGTTCAATTAAAAATTCAATTGACTTTCATTTCAATGTCTCAAACATTTAGTAAATAAATTTTGAAATTACTTTCAAAGAAGAAAAACACAAATATTAAGCAATACCTGAGAGGAATGGTTTCAAACTATTGGCACAAAATAACTTACTCTAAGTCTGCGAGGCTTCTGTCCAATTGGTTAAGAACTCTGACCACATATTCAACACCAGTCCTCCTGTCGTTGATCTCACGAAACAAGGCTTCCCTATAAATGACATCAAATTATTCCAAATTAAACACAATTCTCAACATTTGAAACAAACAAATTCTGTACCGATTTCTGACCGGTTCTTGAATTCCTACTTCAGATGAAATAATGTTCACAATCGATAGCAAAACAATTAAGACATTAAACAAATTGTGGACAAAATTAAAAGACATAATTATAGGTCAGATTTGATGAGAAAACCGGTGAAAGAGCACCAGTTTTGTCGGTATCCCAAAAATGAATAACTCTTAAAATGAGTAATGAATTTATCGTTTGTTTCGTATTTTTATAGTCAGTATTAAACAGTTTTTTAGTTACTCATCAAAACTTGAGAGATAAAGATGCTCTTGGTAAAAAGGTGATTACACTCAGGCATTGCTAGTTTGCTTTTCGACATGTTACTTGGCAATTATTTTTACCTAGATCTTTTAATGTTTTTATTCAAAAAATGATGACAAGATAATTTTAGTAATGAGATTTATTTGAGCCATGAATTTGTTGACAAACATTTTTCTTAAAGAATATTCTATTTATGAAATATTTGGCGTTATTTACAAATTGTGTATAAATTAAGAGAAAATTTTTTACAAATATTTATTTGATTTTTAGTTTTTCATTAATTTCTTGATTAATACTGATCTCCTCTTTCTACCCGGATTACGAATACTGTTTTTCATAATCTTCTGGGCCTTAGCCTCGTCTCCCATTTCATTCCACTCGCAGTCGGCTCCGGGAAGGCCTCCAATTGGGGAGCAGTCGAACACTCTCTTATCCATCGATTCGTCGGATATCCTGAAAAACATTACAACAAAAAACATTGATTTCAAACACAAAAACTTTAATCAAATATCAAAATAGAATTTTAATTCAATTCAATGATTTATCATAAAAGTTACAAGATTATTTGGCTTTAAGATTGACTAGATTAGTTTATTGTTTAGAATAAATTGTTTAAGAATTTTAGTTTAAATTTCTGTTTAATTCTGTTTAATCATTTGCCAGGATTTCGATGTCCGGCCCCCTGTTTAAGATAGTCCTGAGCATCGGCTTCAGCGGGCAGTTCCTTATTCTCGCAATCGGCTGCCGGTTCATCACTCATACACTTGGGTCTCTCCCCGTCTTCTCTTTTGGTTATTCTTAAAGATTTCTGACTCTTATTCTGTTCGCATCCGATGCCAAACAGTTTGCATTCTGTGCTCCTCTTGTCTGTCAATTGTCTGATCTGATCCCCCAATCCCTGTCCGCAGTCACTACCAGTGCATCTCTCCTGAGAACTTTGTTTGTCATCAATCCGTACCCTTTGAATAGTCCACTAATTGTTTAGCAATTAATTTTATCTTGATAAATTCATTGTATTTAGCAAGTTTTAGAATATATCCCAGTTACCTTGATAAACTTGAAAAAAATGTTCTAGAACATCATGAAAATAGTTCAATAAAATTGTTCAGTGATTTTCCTCTCAATGTCTCAAATAGTTTGTAAATAAATTTTGAAATCATTTTTATATAAGAAAAACACTTATATTAAGCAATACCTGAGAGGAAAGGTTTCAAACTATGGACACAAAATAACTTACTCTAAGTTCGCGAGACTTCTGTCCAATCGGTTGAGAACTTTGACCACATATTCAATACCAGTTCTCCTGTCGTTGATCTCATGAATGAGGACATCACTAGAGATGACATCAATTTATTATTAAAAACAATTCTTATAAACAAAACAAACAAATTCTGTACCGATTTCTCATCGGTTCTTGGATTTCGACTTCAGATGAAATAAATTTTAGAATCGATAGCAAAACAATTAAGACATTAAAAAATTTGTGGACAAAATTAAAAGTCATAATTAAAGCTCTGATGGGATGAGAAAACCGGCGAAAACAGCACCAGTTTTGTCGGTCTTCGAAAAAAAGTGAATAACTTTTTTGAATGAGTAATGAATTTATGGTTTGATTCGAGTTTTTATACTCAGGATTAAACAGATTTTGAAATACACTTCAGATCCAAATAAAATTAATTGTCAAACATTTTTCTGATGCCATTCAGACGTCATGTCGTGTGTATGGCATTCATATCGACATACAGTCAAATACTTTTTTATACAATTCTTGAGATATTTTTTATTTTGATTTTATTCTAATTACAAAACATATCAGTCATTGGTTTTTACGAAAAATGTTTTTTTCATTGACTTATCGTTTGATCAAAAGTTTTAATAACTATTTCACTGATTTTCTCTTCAAAACTGTTTCTTTTGGGACAAAAACAGGAAAATTCATTAAATTTTCAAAATATTCAAAATTCTTAACTAATTATCATTTGATAAGAAATTTGTGGAAATTTTCCGTAAATTTGTGGAACTTTTCCATTGACTGTAAAATTTTGAGACAATCTTTTCGTAAATCCATTTAAAAACCTTCGGATAAGTAGTCCTTAAGATAGATATCAATCAGAAGTGAATGTGTTTTCAAATTTTGACTCAAATTTTGTTTTAAAAATAAATTTCTTAATCGAAGCGAACATTGATTTGACTGTAAATTCATATACTCTTCAAATGATTTATCAAATGTTTACTTAATTTTAAATATTTTTTGCGTTAATAATAATATTGAATGAAATTTAATGAAGAGTTTTGACAAACAAATTGATAGGTGTTTCCAAGTTTCCTTCCTATATGACCATGATAATCAACATTTCAAATAATTACCAAGCTCAACTAATCAAGCGTTACAAAAGTTTATTAGAACAGTAAGTTCCAAAAATGAACTAGCAAAATCATTTGTTGAAAAGTAACTGAATAAATGTGATCTAGATTAATTAAGTAGCTTAGTGAGGTATAAGAAATTAAAGCAAGAATTTCAAGAATTACCAAGCCAAATTATCTATGGATAGTAAACTGTAAACTTAATAACCTTGGTACATGATTATTCTAACTAAGTTCAAGGATTTCAGTACACCTAGTACACCAAGACAAGTATAATGGCCAATGTGATCATTATCATTTTAATGTAACCACCAAGTTTGAATCCTGAAACCTGACCTGAATCATCACCATCAATAAAGCCTAATAACAGCAAGGTAAGTTCTAAATACTAAAAGAACTTTTGCTGGAAGATCACCAAGTTCAACTATTTCAATTACTTTAATGACATCAAGTATTTTTTAAATTGCTTGGCCAATAGAACTTGATGTTAACTTCAAACATAATTACCTTGCCACATAGTAACTCTAATCAAAGCTCAAAGTAATTTAAGTAGCAATTAGAAAATTTAATAATTAGAATTAACCTAGGCATTCATTTTATCATGTTGCAAATTGATGTTTACCTAAGTTGAATTAACCTTGGTCATAAAATTATTGGCTTTGATTCATAACTCAATTGATCACAGAATTCAAACGCAGAATATCATAGATTTTAATCAAAAACAACGTTTGATGGGAACTCCTCTCAAACTAACACTTCTGTCGCTAATCGGATGCCTTTCCTCTAAAATAGGGAATAGTTTTTAATGACTAAAAACACATTATATTTGAGTGAAGTCTAAAATCGAGGGATTATCTCATAATTACATTAAATTCTATTACGAAATAATCTATAATTAAATTCAAATTAAATAAAAAAATGCATTAAATTATTGGAAAATCAGTTTTTTTTTATTGAAAACAAAATTATTTATAAAAATTCAAATTATATTTCAATTGAATTTCAATCAAATCATTCAATTAATGGAATAAAATATGAGAACAGATTAAGAGACAATTGGACAGACATTTCAGTGGTTTTCCACTCAATTTAAAGACTAATTATAATTAAAATTAAATTTTTTTTGTATAAGAAATTCAAATCAATATTAAGTTTTTTAAAAATCAAAGGAATATTTATATCTTATTTTTATATAGAAATGAGTCTTAAATCTGTACAGAGTTTGGGAACAACTCTTCTCTTATATTTGATTTTAACTCTACTTCTCCTCTAATTCGGGCAAATCTTCGTCATCGCTGTCCGGCCCCTCCTTATCGTCCTAAACGACAATTAGAGACAAAAATTCATTAAAAATACAAAATTAATTGCAAACAAACTCAGGGCTCACCTCTAAGTCGGCTAAATCAGGCATATCGGCACCCATTCCACCCATTCCGCCCATACCTCCGAGTCCTCCCATTTGTCTCATCATCTGTTGATTTGAAAAACAAAATAAAATCAATTTTAAGACAAAAATCAATTGAAAAACGAGAGGAAAGGCTTACGTCTTCAAAGTCAGTGCCGCCACCGCCTCCACCACCGCCGGGAGCCTCGTCTTCGCTGTCGTCCTCGTCCTTCCACTTATTGAAGTCGACTTTAAGCCAATGGTATTTCTGTTGGCTCTTCAGTAACCGCTTCCAGAAGGGGCCCGGATTTGCTTTTATGAGCACAAACTCTGTCCCGCGATCTCTGACCGCAAACTTAGACTCTTCGGTATTGATCTCATCGAAGAGCTCGAGGTCTGACTCATACTCCTGTTTCTCGACGACAGCCCTTCAAATGTCAAACAAAAAGACAATCAAAACATTGGTCTCAAAGACCCGACAGTCGACCGACTGTTTGGACAGAACCGGTGCTGTCATTACCTGAAGACTATCCTATTCTTCTCGACTTTGATGTCAGGACTCTTGGCGTCCTCGACGGCTATCTTAAGATAGACTAAGTTTGACCTCTGGGCCCAATAGACCGGCGCCGGCAGAGCCCTAATTGTCAACAAAAACACGTTTTTTGAAAAACATATAAAATTATAATTAAATTGAAAACAAGACTTACTTTTGTTGTGTTTCAGGCATTTCGCTAATAATTAAAATAAAAATTTAATTAAAAATTATTTTATTTATTGAATTAATTGACGGAAAATACTATCAATTGATTCAATGATTTTGTGGTCAAACAAAAAGCAAATGTCTTTGAATGGGTTTGAGTGACATCTGGTGTTGACTTATCTTATGAGGAGTTTCGTCACTATTTGGCGCTCTTTAAAAAACTTTAATAATAGCCTAATATATGTTTTGGCATTTTGGTCTTGGTACATTACAGGAAAACTGTAATAAAATTCAAACCTAAACTGAATTTATTATTTTCAGATTTCTTGGTATTTGAAAATCTGATGGCAAAGGAATTTGAGTGCAATTCTGTTGGAACTTGAACAATCTTTTAGGCGCTTTTTCGCATCTCTCGATAACATAATTCATGATAACTTTCAACGGACCTGGGTTGAATGTACTTATATAAGCTTCACCATGAATTAGAAAGGCGCCGTTATGGTTTCCGATGAATCTTAAAACGGAACACTGGATTTTCAGATGAGACAGGTTTGGGAACCGATCCAAACAGTCTAATAGTGAACTCCCGATATAGAGGCACAAAGTGTGGAAATATTTCACTGATTCTAATCTAGGGATCAGGTCATAGGTTCTTTCAATACATGTCTTGCAATTGAATAGCTGTTGGTTCAATTGGCATCGAATGCTAGACTTTGATGGCTTGTAAACAAAACACTTGATGTTTGGAAACATATCAATGATTTGTTTGAAAACAATTGGATTCACATTTGCATCACTCAGTCGGAAATCCATGACTTTCTCGAATACAATATTCCTTTTAAAATCCATGTCTTCAATGAATTTTATCGAAGATAAATACAGCGCTTTGAGTTGTTTTTGGCTCTTGGATATTTTGTACATCAAAGTTGATGACAATTCTTTTGATCCAAATTCAAATCTTTTCAAATTCAATGATTTGATAATTACTTCAATTGTCTCCCTTCGCGCCCAATGGCTAAAAGATATTTGAAGAGATCTCAACTGATGTAAGTTCTGTAAGTCATCGATGGTAAGGGGTGGGCCTTTTCTTCTGCACCTGGTGCAAGCATAAATGTAATCGATTGGTGCTTTCATTTGTCGAATAAGTCTATTAACACTCACCGGTTCATCCAAATGGACGACAACTTTGACTAAATTGTCGAACAAACGAATCAAATCCAAAATATCTTGGTCATCGTTCACAGGGAACGGGTTATCAGTGAAGAGTCCGATATTCAGATAAATAATTTTCTTGGAAAAGCTCTTCATCTGATCGCTGGCCGCGAACTCTTGCATGTAATCCAAGGCCATACAGCGATTGAGTGCTAAACACTTCAAGTTTTTGAGCTCTTCGTTGAAATACCTGATGACTGTGTCGTCTATACGACACTCATAGAGAGCCAGTGATGTAATACCTGTGCATTTGTTTGACACTAACTTCAAGTTTTCTATTCCTTCTCTAAGAAGATATAATCCATACAAATTAAAGCGGTCCTCTTCCACCCCGTCCTTAAGAACTGCAAAATTCAAGTTGTTTTTGAAGTGTTCGCCAACTCTTTGATGTTGTCTTTTGTTGCAAATACTGTCCTTAAAATACTTTAATTTGTCCTCAAATTCAACGATTGAAAAGCATTCCCTCCTTTTGAGTGACAGTAAAACGCATTCATTAAACTGTTTTGAGACTCTCTGCAAAAGAATGAGATCTTTGGGACTCATTTCATCGAATACTAGAGTCAGAGTGTCGTCGATCATCACCCGATCGGATCCCCGACTCATTACCTCCTCAGTGTTTGAGTCACTCATCGTTTCACAAGTGATAAATACTTTTGAGATTTTAATGATTTTATTGAATTTATTTCAATTTATAACCAATTGTTGAATTTGAAAACATTTTGTTGAAAATTAAACTGAAATTAATGTTTTAATCAAAATGAACAAAATTATTTATTTTCAATTTGTTTAATAATAATTTTCAAAAATTTTAGCCAAAGTTTATTATTTATGAGAATTCAAACCTAAATTGAAATCAATTTATTATTTCAAGATTTCTTGGTATTTGTGAATCTGATGGCAAATGAATTCTATCGCAATCAGTTTGTAACTTGAACAATTTTTTTGGCGATTTTTCGCATCTCTCGATAATATAATTCATAAGGGTATTCAACTGACCTGTTTCAAATGTATGAAAAGCGGAACAATTGATTTTCAGATGAGACAGGTTTGGGAAACGACCCAAACAATCTAATAGTGAACCCCCGATAAACTGACAGACAGTCTCAAAGTATTTCAATGATTCCAAACTCGGGATCAGATCATAGGTTCTGTGATAACATGTTTTGCATTTGAGGTCCTCTTCATTCAATTGGCACCGAATCCTATCCATGAAAGGCGTGTAAACAAAATACTTGATATTTGGAAACATATCAACGATTTGTTTGAAATAAATCGGATTCAGTTTCGGTCCCTTCAGTTGAAAATCCACGACATTCTCAAACACACAATTCATTTTCAAATCCTTGTATTCGATGAATTCTGGCCAAAATAAATACAGTGATTTAAGTTGTTTTTGACTCTTAGCCATCTTCTTAGCCAAGACTTGATAATTGTTTCAATCGTTTCCTTTGACGCATAATAGTTGGAAGAGATTAGAAGTGATCGCAACTGTTGTAAGTTCTTGAGTTCATCGATATGAATGATCAGAGGATTGACATCACTGTCAGTATAAGCATTAATATAATCGATTGATGGACTCATTTGTTGAAAAAGTTTGTTTGACTAATTTTTCAAACAAACGAATCCAATCCAATATATCATTTTCTTCAATGGCCGTATAATAGATTTTAGTGAGGTAGAGTCAGTTTTATTTAGGTCAATTTTAAGGCATGTTGCGCAAGGCCGATTTTCTTTAAATTTGGTTAAACTATGGTTCATCATGTGGGCTTTAGTAATGAATAAAAATTACTTTAATAATGTATAGTTTGACGGTAGCACCTTAAAGTGTAAATTTGTGAGAAGTGGTTAAAAGTTTTAAGAATTTCTTTAGTTTCAGTTCTATTCTCTGATCGTTTTGCAGTAGTCAATGTGTTTATAAATAGATCTCTAGTCAGTCCTTTCTTTATAACAAATGAGTTAGAATTGATTAGCTTATAAATCTATTAGTTAAAATAAAGTAAATTCGGTTTAATAAATTCTATTGCAATTTCATGTCATATAGTGATGATTATAGTCATATCTTTGGACTAAAAATTCTATAATCATTACAGTATTTTGTAATTAATTTCAATAATCTTTAATTACCAAGACATATGAAGCTGAAATTATTCATTTCTTTTTCCAATTAAACAAATATGTTATATCATAATTGAATACCTCAACAATCTCTTGCAGAACTGAATCGAAATCATAAGTTGAAATTAAAAGGAATGAAATTTTGAAAGATTTCTAACGGAATTACATTTTACATTTATTTTAAGTATTTTGTAATCAATTTCAATAACCTTTAATTACTAAGACATACAAAGCTGAAATTATTCATTTCTTCATCCGATTAAACAAATATGTTATATCATAATTGAATACCTCAACAATCTCTTGCAGAACTGAATCGAAATCTTGAGTTGAATTTAAAAGGAATGAAATTTTGAAAGATCTGTACCGGAATAACTTTTTACATTTATTTTAAGTATTTTGTAATCAATTTCAATAACCTTTAATTACCAAGACATACAAAGCTGAAATTATTGATTTCTTTTTCCAATTAAACAAATGTTATATCATAATTGGATACCTCAACAATCTCTTTCAGAACTGAACCGAAATCCTGAGTTGAATTGGAAAAGAAGTAAATTTTGAAAGATCTGTACCGGAATAATTTTTTCAATGGAATAACACATTTACAGAGAAGAGTGATTAGAGAGCTATTTATAGACACGTTTGCTTTAACGAAACACATTAAAAATAGTATTATACAACAGAAAATTCTCTGAAATTAATGAAACTTTCTTTGGCTCCCACCTCTCAAGGCCAATCTCTATGGAATTTCTCAGAGTCCCCACCTCTCTAGGCCAAATCTCTATGAAATTTCTCAGAGTCCCCACCTCTCTAGGCCAAATCTCTATGGAATTTCTCTGAGCCCCAACCTCTCAAAATCTCTTTATTATTACCGGGGGAGGTTGGGGGGACGGGGACGTGAGAATGAAAATATACCTTACGAAAACTCCCTTATCGCAGGCAAATTGTTCAAACGAGCGGTCAAATTATAGATTTTGACCCTGGTACATATAATAAGATTAACTCAGTTCAAAAGGCCGCAGCGATGTACCTGATTAACAAAATTGTTGAACAGAATCCAGATAAGTATGGAAAACATCCATGATACAAATTATAATTAAATTACTTTGAATTTCAGAAAATTCAATATTATTTTATTTATGATTGATTTTGCTAACAGTAATAACTCCAACGGAAGGGTCACTTATTTTGCAGAAGATATGAGCAAAGAATGGGATCAGTTGTCACTCGATATCAGAGAAAGGGAAGGAGAGGTCGGCCTTATATTCTCGACAATGGCTTTGCATTGGATTAAAAATCGGCAAAATCTTTGCCAAAATATGTCCCGATTGTTGGCCATCGGCGGTAAAATGTGCGCAAATATCGCACACATCGAAAGTTTTCACATCGGTCTCAGCCCTGAAGAGGAACGGGTCGTGAAACTGCCGACACTCGAAGAAAACTCTAAGATATGGATTGAATTGTTTGA
>JAQIXV010000233.1:0-62085 GCA_034700625.1 Tectocepheus velatus
TGAACAAAATAACGGATCAAAAGTATTATAAAACAAATGTAAACACTTTTTTCAGCAAAATTTTAAAGAATGAGAGGTGGAAAGGTATATTATATATAGTGAGGAATAGCATGTATTGGCACTATTGCCATGAACACAATCTCCCCAAACCTGCGAATCCTTCGTCAAACTTATATATGTTGAGAAAATGCGGACTCTTTTGGAGCTAAACTTCTTCTGCTATAAACTGCTATAAAACTATTCTCTGCATTCAAAGCATTGAAATCCTATTCTGCGCAATAGGTTTCACGCATTCGATCGATATTTCAATGGAACAGACGATTCCTCACAACTGAAAGGTTATAAGAATACCGTTTTAGTGGCGCCACTGACGGAAGATTCCGAATGAAGAAAGACTTTAATATATATTTGATTTTCATACGATTGCCGCCAAAGGCGCCACTAAAATGGTATTTTACAAATGTTTAAGTTATAGACTATAATAGTTGAACACAATTACAGACTATAATTGAATAAAATAGACATCAGTTAAACATTTCTCTTCAATTCAAATAAGAATTTAATATTTTTGGCTCAAAAATAATGAAATATTTGAAAGACTTTTGTCAATAGCTGTGAATTATTAATTTTGACTTGAGGTTGCGTTTTGCTCTTCATACTACATCTTCATGGATACTTTCAATGCTATCCATGTCATTCATTTTATTTCTCACATTAATACCGAAAATAGAGAGAAAGTATTCAACGATTCATAAGAAGTATAGACAAGAAAAGTGTGGCCTTTGGGCTACTTCTGACTGAGTTTGGCTTTTATGCCGGCGTTGTATCGCATTGTATGGATGTATCTCTCGTTTATCATCCGTTTCCATCAAATCGTAATAACAGGAGAGAAATGGTGCAGAAAAGGAACAGTTGACTCAAATTCAATTGAATTTTATATCAAAGAAAGATATTTATAAAGAATAGAAATTTTATCAATACTTTTATTGACTGAAATTCAATTTTTTGATTATAAGACCAAATATTTTATACAATTTCATTGATTTCTTTTGAAAAATCAAAATTTGCAATACTCTGGAAAACATATTAGACAAGCATCAATACAATCACCATGCTAGATTTTTGAAATTATAAATGATTACAAGATAAATTAAGTTTGCAATAATCTTAATCAATTGAATAACACAATTTAAATTAATGAAGTTCAGGGCAATACTTAATATCATTAGAAAGAGAAATTGAGTTATGGATAATTTGGTTGAACATAAAGTCAAGTCACACAATGGTATGTTCCGTATGGACAGGAATATAAATGTTTTATGATTGAGAGCCACAAAATTTAACTGAATTTGTCGTCTGAATCATCAAAATATATATCTCTTGGATTTTAAATTACGGAAATAATTGAACGAAACAGACGTGAGTTCAATATTAATAACATTTGCGACGAAATCCAAATATTAATATTTCACTCAATACTATACATTGAAATCATTTGCAAAATTCATTTATTGTAAGACTTAAGTCTCATTCAATTTTTCAATGATCATCAATATATCATTAAAATGATCAATACATGTATACTTTAAACAGAATTAAATTTTTTTGCACAAAAATAATAAAATAAAAATATTTGGTATTTATGTCAATAGCTGTGAATTATTAATAAAATGTGAGGTTTTGTTGTGCTCTTCATACTACACATATTATTCCTTGTACATACTCTCCCTGCTATCCTTTCAAATCATTCTATCCATGTCAAATTTAGAGCACCCGAAATACTTTTATGAGCCCTATCTAACATGATCTCGCATTTAATGAGTTCGATATGACTAAAATTGGGGGACTGGGAGGTGAGGCATGCAATAAATTGATTAAATGTGACCAAATGTGACCAAATTCGATATAATTAGATAAAAGACAACTTTAATAGAGATAAGAACTCAAAGGAAATAATATATAACTGAAAGCTCAGTGCGAATAGAGATGAGACCATTGCCTACTTAAAGTGAAACTCAAAAGAAATTTAAGTAATAATAGGGTTTCGTTGTATGACTTGTAGTATATCTACTTTTTAATTAAAGCCTTTATTATACGTTAAAAGACGGATAGAATCCCGGCTTTAATGAAGACCAGACAACAACATGAAGAATAGACTCGAGCAGAACAGGGCTCTCAAATTGGCAAAGAAGTCAAGTGATAGGTCTGCCACACATTCACGTTATGCTTAATGAGCACACATTTTGTCATCTGAGACGACAACTCATATAAAGCTCAACATTTCAAATGAGGTACACTTTTCATAACAAATTCCTTCAAAGGAATGTAATCAACATTTTTTTACTTGAAATCCATTTAAAAATCTTATTTTCATTCCAATGCATAACAAATCAAATCTTCAAATCGAGTGAAGTTTAAACTTGGTTAAATTGAAAATTTCCAATTAATTTTCACATATCAATACATTTGAATTCAAATGAAAATATTTAACACATTTTGTATGAAATAAGAAATGAATTCATTTAATTATATTTATCGTCAAAATCATGTCATATATTGAGTTATTGAGTAAAAAGTAGTAAATAAGTTATGGTAATAGCGTTTGGCTCGCATTTGGCTCACATTTGATCAATTATTAGTCGAAATAATCGTTATTTAAAAAAACGAATTTTATTATCGAATCGATTACTCATTTATAGAGTTTTACTCAAAGAAGAGAAACTGTTTTGAAGATTAGATGTGAGGCTCGACTCATAAATTACTTCCTATTGAATGATAGTATTGAAACTGATATAAGTGACTCAAATATAATTTTTAATGAAAACATTTTTTTGCCTAATTTCAAGTTATCGCAACTCATTTTAACGAAAATAATTAATAAATGTTATATTAAGGGATGTTTTACTGAATGAGTCGGTCGACAGTTTGTTTATATCATATCAATATCACAAAAATCAATCAAATCAATGATACAATGAAATGACATTTTTATAATACAATAATTTTGATATCGATATCAATGATAATTTATTTATGAAATATTATTAATTAAAAGTCAGTATTCGAATGACATATGTATTGATTCTAGAACATTTTGGCAGTTTGGTAGACAATTGGGTCGACTTAAAAGTTTCGCAAAGATTTCTATTAAGAATTGATTGGATAATGAAAATCAGTAGAAATCGATTGTCATTTGACAGGATGTCATCGGTTTTAAAATTTGTTTGAATACTGAAAATTATAAAAATAAAAAAATGTTTGTCTGAACGTATCTTTTGAGTGCAATATTTACTGACAATTCTCGCAAAATATTTGCTATAACTGATGGGTTAGACATTAGTTTTATGAGCACTGGAAATAAATATAGTCTTTTTCTCTTTTATGCCAAAATGCAAAACCTATTCAAAAACATTTGTGAGCATTGATTTGAAAATATAGAATACATCCCAAGAGATATCGATCGGAGACAATAAAACTACTGATTCACACATTTTCGCCAATATTTCGTTTTTTGCGAAGAATTACTTCGATATTATTCAATAGAGACTTTTGCTGTGAATTGGAGGACAGAATAACTTTTATTTCATATAAGATCTGCTATTCTCTAGAAAATAACACAAACAATAAAACAATTTTATAAATCCTTTATTTCGGCTGAAATCGAGAGAAATACACGAATGAAATACACGAATGAAATACAATTTTCTCAAAACAACAAATTATAGGAATTTTCTGAAAAGCATTTGTTTTGAATAAATGAAATGTATTTTTTCAAACAAAAAGCAGTAAAAAATCGAAATTCAGTTAAGATTTGAATTTCATTACTCTCTCTCTCTCTCTCTCTCCTTCTCTCTCTCTCTCCTTCTCTCTCTCTCTCCTTCTCTCTCTCCTTCTCTCTCCTTCTCTCTCCTTCTCTCTCCTTCTCTCTCCTTCTATGATAAGTAATCAATTTATTCGATGGACGACAAGAAAAACAAATAAAATTTATGATTATATTTTGTTTGAGATATTAATAATTTTTAAGCTATGAATCGATAAAATTTAATAATAATATGTAATAAATAAAGAGACGAACAGTATTTGTCTCATATCTTGTATATAATCTATAAATAGGACGAAATTGATTTTGATATCGTCTCTGGAATTATCTACAATTAGGTATTGGATGAAAGATGAAGAGTAAAGAGATGTTCAGTACATGACTACTATCGAAGACAAACCCATTATTTATCCTTCACTGCCATCTGAAACTTCAATAATAACTTATCAATTGCTGGAAAAGGAGAAAAAGTTAAATGGAATGAAATATAAGAAGACTAATGAACATTAAAAATAAATAATTGGATGAGTTATTTGTTTTCTGAAAATTCTTTTCAAAGGTTTATCCAAGATCATTCCATTGAGTTTAAACATCTTTTTTCTATTGGAAACAATTTTGATAAATCGTTTCAAAAAAATACGAGTTCACAAAATTAAAAGTAATTTATTTTTTAAAAAATACATTTGAATTGAATTTTAAAACAAAAGATTAAACTGTTGTAGAGTGAGGTCGAGGAGCAGATACTTTAATTTTAGACTCATTATGGAAATTCTTTCGACTCACACGACCAGAAAAATTTCATTTTCTATTATGTGTCACATGTTTTTCAATATTCAGTTCATTTTTACTGCAAAAATATGTGAATATTTTCTCTGAATTTCTCTGAATCTGTAAATTCTTTTCTTTGCAATCAAATGAAAAATACTGTCAGAAGAGCATAAGCTTTAGATTTGGGTTCACTTCACTTGACTTGAATTCAGTGCACAACAAATCTTAAACGAAATGTGAGTTTCCAACAAAATATTGGAAAACGAAAAGAAAAAAATGAATGAATACATGAAAGCAAAAAATCGTCGAATTCATGAACAGAAATACTTTGGATCACATTATTGATCCCTTTTAGTCCTTTTGAGTCTAATATCTTTGTCGATATCTTTGGTTTACTTTATATGAGTCAAATGATTGCCTTCTAATCCCACTAAAAGATTTACATTCTGGACAACAATTCACTGTATGTCAAAAATAACTATTAAAAATTGGTCTCTCAGTCACTTTATGCCTCCCTCTCCCTCAATGCCTCTTTGCCTCAATGCAGTCCTTCTCATAAATACCAATTGATCTCAACTTTTAAGAAACAAAATATTTATTTAATTGTTTAGACTTTTTTATATACAATTACAATAAATATTGATTTGAATTAAGGCGATTTGATTTCATTTAATAATACAATAAATTGAATTTTTAAAGTATTTCTAAAAAACTAAGCTTTATATTGAATTTCCTTTGACTCACACTTTTACAGTTATTTTCAAAGGTTTGTCCGACGATTACATAGTTTTACTCTTACTCTCTGTAAAGATATTCGGAAGTAATATATATAATAGGATATAGACTATTGTTTAATCCAAGCGATTGCCTTCAATGACACGATCCCGAGTGGGAGTCGTTGCCAGAAATGTCGACTAAGAAGAATCAAAACAATAAGCGATTGAATTGAAAAATATTTTTCGTCCGTCAATCAAAGCTAAGCCTTCCGTCTCTCGTAAATTCGGTTTAACTTTTAATTTTGAATTCAATTTCAAAGATATAAATCTTTTTATTTTGAAGATCCGGAGAAATAATAAAATAATTTCAACATATTTTCAGCTAATTTTGTTATCAAAAGATTGGATCAAATTCTTAGAATTTTCCGCTTTTATTGCTCTCAATATTGGATGAAATATTGAGCCAAGACTTGAAAATAAAAAAAATTCTCAATCATTTTGAAAAGATTAAGAGTAAGACTTATAAAGCCTTCAAATCTGAAAATATGTCTCAAAATATTTTCTCGTCGTTTGAGTCGACGATTAGCTTTAAAACTTATAAATTGAATTCAAAACTCACTTATATTACATCAAATCTTTCGTTTTGTTTGTTAAATATATTTCATCATTTGTTTCAACAATTTTATATTTTTTGTTCAAATGTTTTATTTATTTCAATATTGAAATGTTTGTAATGACATCCGATTTAATTAAAATGTTTTAAAGGAATAAACAATTTGTTACAAATTGAAACAAAACGGTAAAAACGGTTAACATTTTATTGGATTCATTGGTAATTCAGAGCGCGTCTGAAACGGGTCTCTCGTTTCACCTAATATTAGATAAAATTTCGCATTTCTATCAATAATCTTCTCGTTTTGGGAATAGTTAGTCAGTAGCGAACAGCACAGAACCGCACAGAATAGCACAGACTCTTCACAACAGCTCTTCTTTGCTTTAAATTTATTATTCGATCGCATTTCGGTTTCAATGGTTTACGAATTCAAGTCAGTCGACGGACAACCGGTATATCGATTTGATATCATTTTTTATTTTCGATATAATGACATATTCTATGAATAATGGATACGGATATGAAGACAGTCGTTAATCAATTAGAAATTTCACTATTTTTCAAATTCTTAGTCGATATAACATATTCTTATTGTCTAAGTCTGAGATTTGAGTCAAACCATGACCTCAAGTAATATACAAAAAAAACTCTTGACTTGAAGGCAAAGAAGATCTGATATTTATTAACGAATCAATTGAAGTCAAGTCTAATAAATTGAGTATATTTTATGACATTTTAGGGAACAAACATTAAACTCAACCAAAAATAGTTGAAAGAGAAAAAAATTCTCCGTTTTATGCGATGTTTTCCGTATTTTATTAGACATCAAAAGTAATAAAATTTTTCGACAAAATAACAATTGAGAGGAGTTTTCATATTGTATTTGATGGCAAAGATAGTGAGGACGACACATGAGTCGGGAACTGGCTATTAGTGTAGAGCCAATAATTGTCGGCAATTACAGCATTACGTGAAATATTACTTCAAGCCATCAAATGGTCCAAAAGAACACATCACAAGACATCAGCTGTTGGGCCGATGCACGGCCTCTACAGCCATTGACTATATTAGATATACTTCGGAAACACATTGAGAGTTGTCTACAGCATTGAAAAGCAGTCAACAGAACATTTCATACCAAGAAAGACAGGGTTTGTGTCCCAATCAATCTATTTTGGGATAACAACGAATATAATAATAGATTCAATGATACGAAACAAATCAATCGCTACACAAATGAAACGACAGACAAAAGAAAGATAAAAGAAATGGCAATTTGAGTCGAGTATGAGCCGAGTGTGAGCCCACTCTTTACCAGTGATTCTCTGACAGACAGATATCCAGCTCAACGTTACAGTTGTGTAACAGCTTATGTAAACACATTTTATTATAGTAAAAGTGGTGGTAATATAACTATTAATAACATAACACAACAAAATTAATCCCTCAAAACAAAATCGATTCTTAATATTGAATTTCAAACTTCTATTGAAAATATTATCAGAAAAAGAGTCATTAAATAAGTGAATAAAATTAGAAATGACTCAAACCTAGGAATAACTGGTCTTTGTTAGGATAGTGAAGATTACTTCAGTTTTTATAATAATTACAAGTAATTCAATAAATGGGATCTCAAACCAATTATCGGAATAATTTGATTCAATTCAATAATATATTAGATAAAAACAAGTTTCAAATTTCAATTGACATTTCATTCTATTACAAAAATCATCAATTTCTATTGAAGTTCTATTGAAAATGGTAAATAAGAAAAGACAAACAAAAACAGTTGAATTCAACGATAAATAATTGGCCACAAGTGCTTCAATCGTCAAAAATGCGTTAAAATTAATAATAATATTGAATCACTAAATAAGACAAATATGAGTTAAAATAGTTATGCATTCAATAAATGCAAAATTTTGCGTTCAATACGTTTAATGGACTAATTTTGATGCGATATTTGTTATCTTTTGGTTGTGTCGGACTAAACTTCATTTCTATTGAGAGGAAATGGGTTTCACCATTGAATCCACTTATTTGTTGGTTATGTTAGTTATGATAATAATAATAGTTTTGGTAGAAAATAATTTTAGGGAATTATTATTTTATCAGTTGGTTTCACTTCCGATGTTTTATAGGCTCTGAATAAAGGCACAAAACAATGGCTTTATTTAATGAGGAAATATCAATGCAAATGATAATTAGTGGTCAATATTTGCCGCAATACTTATCACTCAAAATAATCCAATCAATTATTTGTTCGAAAAAATAATATTAGTTTCAATTTGATAGCAATAATTATTAATAAATAACTTTAATATTCATCTTATTTTGATTCATCAAACATATAAAATCTCATTAATGAAAATGATTTGAGAATTTAAAAAATAACTCATATTAACTCAATTCATATGCTTTATGTAATTTCAAGCACTTATTAAAAATATGAAAATCAAATGAAAATTTGGTCTAATCGTCAAATGAAAGGATTTCGACAAAAATCAAATAAAATGACAATTTATGTCACAAAACGATTAATGAAGTGATTGTAAACTTTTGCATAGATTTGAATGAATGAGAAGAGACTCACATCTTATTATTCAAAGAAAAAGATTTTCAATTTAAATGAATGTCTTATTTCTGAAGACTTTTTAGTGAAAAATAATGTTTTGATAGAAAAAAAATTCAAAGAATTTAATGATTTTTAGGAAAAGAATACATAAATTTTGATAATAATTCAATCGATAATCCGTTGAAATACAGAAAATGATACTAAAAGTGAGATTAGAAGCGCTGGCAGTGAATGAACTGCAGATTTGCCTGAAGTCCAACTCATAGAATCGATTTTAGCGATTACGGTGACAGACGTACCGCTCGCCCCCTCTATTTTCAAAGGCAATAGAGTGAGTCGAGCGCCGGTCGATGGCAAGTCGTGAACAGTTTGAGCGATATTTTCCAAAAGATATATATTTTGTGCTGCAAATATGCGGTGAGACATCTTCTCAGTGCTCTGTCCCTTATCAATGCTGGGGCTGTCGATCCCTATGCCCACAATATTTCGCTCATTAGTCAGCCATTGGGCGGCATTCGGATGGACACCAGGAAAGTGTAGTAGAGATACGTCTTTAGTATCGGTACCGAAATATTCTAATTTTTTTGGCCAAAAGCGACCCCAACCGGTCCTCACAAGAATGACAGCTCTGTCCGGTATTCTCCCGTATTTTTCTTCCCATTGTTTGACATCTTCTTTAGTCATTTCGTAGTCACGAGTGGCCACTGACTGGTCGACCACATCGATGACAGCCACAGGTCTGTCGATAAGGTTTTTAAGTGGTATATCTGCTACCGACCATTTGCCTCTAGCAAAGTGACAAGGGGCATCTAACAAAACACAATTATTTTAGTTATAAGTCAAAATATTTGATCAATTAGAGCAAAACCCACCCAAATGTGTTCCCGTATGGGTTGACATATAAATCTCATCCGATTGAACCCTTTTTTCAAAAACATTAAATGGATTTGAGTTCAACAAAAATAAACAAAAGATTTCAATTGAAAGCAAATTCTCATTTTGAATGAGTTTTCTAAATATTATTGAATCGAAAATGTTTTTCAAAGCCTTATCATTGACTCAAATGTATTGCAAATAAATACAAATTTTTAGATTAAATTTATGTCATCTCAAAGACATTGAAAATAGTGAGATATCGTTGACAAGACATCTGTCAGTTTATTTTGAATTTGAAAATATTTTGTTCTCAGTTGGAATGTCTGTAAAAATAGTCTGAAAACGAAAAATAAAATAACTTTTGCATAATATTTACAGAAAAAAATCTTTACATAAAATATAAATTTAAAAATTTATGAGAAGAGAAGAAAAATATATTTTCTCAATAAATAAGATTCTGTTCGAACAAAATGAAAGTCTTAGAAAATATTGAATAAGTTTTGACAAAAAAAATCATTTGATACCAATAGCTGTGTTCCCCATCTCTTATCGTTCCATTTTGTATGACTTTAAGCTCAAAATCTCGGGCCTCTACCCAATGAAGTGTTTCACTATTGAGAGGATGAGTTAAGTCCACTATTGACTCCGAATCACAACCAACTGATGGCACGATTAGTAGCCAAACGACTCTTATTAGCATTACTATCACTATTGACATCTTAATGGTAATGATGATGACCCACAATAAGACAATAATACGACACAAAACTCAATTAAAATCCCTCTAAAGATCAGTAAGTCTTAGAAAAACGAATCATAACTTAAACAAAAAAATCAGTAAAATATTCGCAAAAAATCAATTTAGTTGTCAACAAATTATTCATAAAAACAAAATTCAAACTTTGAATTGAAAGCAATGAATGTGTTCTTTGAATCATAAATAAAGTGACGAACACTAAGAGTCTCAGACACTGTCTTTTGTCTCAATCAATGATCAAATGAATATTTAATCAAAAAGTCTCAGTACTCTCATAGAATATAAAAATTTTAATTAATATTATGTATGAAGACATGTGTCGACTCAAAACCGCTTAAACACCTAAACTTTGTTTCACTATTTTGTTGGTTGTGTTGTCTCTCAAATATAAAGCAATGGCTCACAGACTATGTTTTGAAGCTCTTGTTATTCATCCCTTTCTCTGATAGCATTTTCCTTGAGAACCCAACCCGAGTCAGTTTGGAAATCAGGTTTTCCTTCAGTTGACGTCGCGCTCACTTTTTTACCATAATCTTGATGTCAGGTCTGCTTCAAAGTCAAGGCTAGTTAGTGCTGTTGTCTGCAAAAACAACGGCCACTCATTTCAAATATATTTATTTTTTATGATAAATAATAATTACAATTATAATTATATGATAATATTAAATTCAATTCAATTAAATATATTTCAATTGTTTTATTGCTTTTCCTAATTAATAAGATTTTGTTTACAATTTCTATTGTATCCAAAATTAAAACTTTTGATAAAATTACAAAATGTTTGAATTTATTTGGAATAAAAAATATTGACTATTAAACAATTGACCTAGCTCTTTTACATTTTTCAACTAGTTTAATATATAGGTTAAAGTGATTTTGATAATGTGTTTGGTTTTATTTTGAACGTCTCGACTAATTAAATGCAGTCATTAATATAATTTCAATATTAAATGTTAAACACATTCTCTAAATATTTGATAATTAATGGAAATCAACTCATTTTGATGTTTTAAAAGCGATAAAACCGATTCTTCTCATTATCGCAAGAATTCAGAACAACTCTAATGACTTGATTTGCATTTTTATCATTTGTTTACCAAATTTCAAATACAAATAACTATTCATAACTATTGAGCGGAAAATTATTTTCGATTGTTTTGAGAAACTTTTCAAATGATTTACTGAATTCATTCTAATTTGAGACCAATTTTTTTGTTATACTATTATAGACTATAATTTATAGTTAGTTTTAGTTCGTTATAGAAATCAATTTTGTTTTGATATAAATGTTTTGATTTATTTTTTGAGATTTTATTGAGACATTTTAAACTTTATCATGATCATTTCCATAATTGTTCATCAAAACACTCTCAAAGTTTGTCCTCATAGTAGTTATCATTAGTTTCTGTCAAATGTATTAAATGACAAAAAACAGATGCGTTTATAAAATGGCATTATTATAGTTTGAATTAATCATCTTATGAATAGTACCAAGATACCATTTCCAATATCAAATCAATCAATCAAATTACTAATTATTTGAATAGCAGTTAAAAAAAATATTCACAATTGAGTGTTTGAAATATGCGCTCAAAGTTATAATTGGATTAAAACTTATTTGAAAACTCTTTTGGAGACCAATAGGAGAGTCAATAGAGATAGTGATGTCTTTCGTGGTTGAAGTGATTTGATTGCATCAATGTTTTTGTTTTACATTTATTACAATTTAAAGCAAAATATTAATAAAAATCAATTGTTTTTAAATCAATTATAGTATTAATCAAATCATTAAAGAATTGCTTCAAATCCAATGAATGATCAAAATTAATGAAAATTACTTTTATATGAAAATTAAGACAAAAACTAAAAACTTTAAAAATGTTTTATAAAATGAAATGATTTTAAAATCTTTTTAAACAATTTTTTATTTGGTTTTTAAAACATTTGAAGAAATGACTGAAAATATTGATCCGAAGAGAGTCTCAACACAACTATATTTAGTCGAAAAGATTGTCGACAAACGGATACGGAGGCAACGGATCGAGTATTTGGTCAAATGGGTCTCTTATCCCGAAGAAGACAACTCTTGGGAACCACTCGACAATCTCATCGACGAATGCCATCATTTGATCCGCGAATTCGAAAAACTGGACAATAATTTTGATTCTGAAGAAGAGTTGACTGTTTCCGATACAAACAGAGATCTGATTTGCGGTCAAATAAAAGCCATTGAATCGACTCAACCCATGACTCAACCCATGACTCAACCCATGACTCAACCGATAATCGATTGTAACTCCGAAACGACTGAAATCGGAAATACTTCGGATGCGGAGGACTTGGAGACAGACGTCGAATCGATAACCACTCAAATCGAAGATCTGATGACCGAAAACAAAGACAACTCCGAAGATATCTCTTCCTCACAACAAATAGAATTGAAAACTATTACAAAAGGAGACAAAAGTAGTCAATCAGACGATAACTTCACTACTGGAAGAGGTCTTCAGATTAACAGATGTATGTCTGAAGCGGTTTATTCTGGATTTGTTGATGGACTCAAACCACAGCAAATAATGGCCGCGTCTTTCGATGGAAAAGATATATACTTTTGGATGGAGTGGACAAACACTCATATATCTGTTGTTTTGGCCAAAGAGGCGAACATCATATGCCCTCAAATTGTTATCAAATGGTATGAAAATTGTACTCATTTTGTGTAAAATCATTGATTCAATTAATTTGTGATATAAAACACTATTTGTGACTCTTTTGTGATTTTTTGAAGAATTAAATTAAAGACAATAAACATTTGTTTCTCACATAAATCTCTTATAATTGAGTGATTGAACAAAAATCAATGAAAAAAAGTAAATCTTAAGACATTTGGCGATCATTTTAAAGATAAACTGCAAATCAGAGGATAATAACAGAGAAGACAAACACTTATCAGACATGACTTCACATCAATTCATTGAATGCCAACGAAAGCCAATAATTACTTAAAAGAGAATCGAATTCTAGGCAAAAGTCATTCAGACAATCAATCTTTTGAACATTTTTTGGATGTCTTTCACTTAATTTAAACAATAGTTTGAAATTTACTTTCAATTGATTTCAATTGACTGCAAAACAAGAATAAAGAGGTGAAAATCGATCAAAAAATCAATTGAATTCTCTTTGGATTTAAATAATAATTGTTTTTATTTGTGATTCGTTTGAATCGTTTGATTATATAATCAAAACTTAAAAACCACTGCATTTTCAAAGAAAATTCATCGAAGATATTGTCGATTTGATAGCAAGACATTATTCATTCAACTTTTGTTATGAAAATATTTCAAAATTTCATTTTTCATAGAAAAGGACAAAAAAGGCGCAAATCATAAGTTATGCAAAAATGATTGCTCACAAAGAGAGAGAATAACAGAAAAAATAGCTATGATTTTGATAGTATTGATACACAAAATGATTGATGTTTCAAAACAAACTGTAAATCATATGCTGTGCGAAAGACAGCCTCACTTATTCCAACATATTTGGCAATTTAGGTTCGGTGTGAAAAAAATCCTTGAAATCAAACTTTTTTTGTCAATCTTTAGAAAACATAGAATTTATATTTAAATCCAAAGAAATTACACCGAATTTGAGTTAACATCGAAATTATTTTTCAATTTAACTTTCAATTCAATTTGAGTTTGTTTTGATTGAAATTCTTTCGATTCTTATGAGAGTTAATATAGAGTGAGAACTGAGAAGTCAACGGAAAGATAGTCAGAAAAAGTTGCAAAACTCAATCATTTTATCGAACAGACAATTGAATTACTGAATGTGTGATAGAGTTTCGCGAATATAGAAAAAGAGTGCAATTTATTACACAATTCTCCGTTCAATGCATTTATTGAGAGCACAAAAAGCAAAAAGTGGTAGTTTTTATCGCATGGTTTCATTTGATATGAATTCCAGTCTCTTCATATCCATCACATCTCATATCATATCTATTGGAGGAGAAGTCGCCCAAAAAGTAAACTAAGAGTGCAATCAAAAGACCAAAAGTATAAAAGTCTCGAAAATTCAGTCAAAGCGAACACTACTCTCAATAAAAATTGAAAAAAATGTCAATACATCACAACTCGAGACCACAATTATAGACATCACACCATTCTATAGGCCAAAGGAAGAGCTTTAATAAGAAAGGAAACGGCACTGACCGTCACTGACCGCCACTGACCGTCACCGACACCATCAACCCAATAGAGTTGCAGTCATTGAACGAATCAGATGTCAGTTTTTATAACAATCTTATCATAGAATAGTATAGAACAGTGTTTATTGATTGCAACCAAATATTTTGTGTCAGTTGTGAGCAAAACAATCCCTATTTAATACTCATCTCATTTTGTTTTACATTAGAAAGAGTCCCACCGATGGCAAGACTCTCATCAAATTCATATTCTATTGATTTCTTATGAAATCCATTTTAATAATGACTTCTCAATTATCTAACAAATGACTGCAAATTATTTTCAAATCAATTTATTGTTTAATATAATCTATATTTCAGACATTTTTATCAAATTATTTTTGAAAATATAAAAATAGTTTATCTTTTATTTATTATATTAAAGTTGAAAACATTGAGAGTTTAAACGGTTTTCAAGAGATTATCTAAAATTGAGTTCAACTTTGATTTATATGACGAAAGCGATTCTCAAAATGAAAATCGATTGAATGGAAGCAATTATTTTTCTATTTATTCGGTCTATTATTAAATTTTTGGTCTTCACTCATATAAAACATTCTGTCCGTAGCCTAACCTCCGATCTAAGCCTCAATTTTATGGTTCAATTCTGACCCAAGTGTTTGACTTCCTTTTTATTGATTTGATTTTCTAATATAAATAATAATATTTGGATAAGAATTCGTCAAAAATAATCCGACATATATTCACATAACTTATATTAAATGTCAAACTGTTTACAAATTTCTATTGCATTTCACAAAGAATTGTCAAAAATCATATAAAATACGACAAATTCTGTCAAAAGTTAAAACTCGAGACTAACTCAATATCCAATCGATTAATAAAATGTTATTTTAATGCAATTCTATAACTCATGTGAAAATAAATGAAGATTTTTGGGCTAAACTTCATTTATTAATAAATAAAATGGGATCAGTGCTACTGATTGAGTGGGCAAATGAAACGGTCAGCCCTTAGTTTGGATGTGATGTCAACCAAATAAATGTTTTTCTGACCAAACAATAAAATATTAATTATTCGCTAAAAACTTCATAAGCAGTGCTTCCCATTTGAATATACAATTAAATAGATAAGCGTTTGGTATGATTACAATCAGTTGAGAAAATTTTAATAATAAAACTATGAAATAACTCATCTCTCGTTTAATTATTGCTATCATATTAAGGGATAAATCATTTCCAATATTTTATACGGTTTTGAATTATTTTCTCTGACGTTAAGTAGGCTTTTGACAGAGCATTGACTGACTTTACGTTATTATAGCTTTTATGCGGAACAGTAGACATAAAAAGCTAGTTATCAGACAATTAGTATACAAATCCATTAGTTTTTCAAATATATTATTCATAATTAATATCTGATATGAAAATAAATTATATTTCACTGAATTCTGATAGGATTGCAACTAAACTCAAACCAAATCATTGAATATAAGGAAAACAACACTAATTTCGTTCATAAATTTCAATTACATTACTATAAATTCACAGCATTTGGAAAATTTACTCTCAATTAAAATGTGATGAATTGTCTTTTGCCTCAAATCAAGTTTTATCAATTCATCATCTCATCATTGAATACTAAAAGTGGAAAGGTAATTCAATTTAAACATTTATTTTGAGAAAAATGTTAATTACTTTTATTTTATAATAAAAAATAAATAGAAACGATTATTTCAAAAGTGGATCAATTAATAAATGGAAAGGTTTTTACACAGTTTTGCTCATATTTTCAATTGATTAGGAAAAGAGTTGAATACAATCTATTGAATAGACCGCTAAAGCCCTCTATTGCTGACAACCGTTAGTTGTATTCGACCTGAAAATCGATTATTTGCTGAGAGTGGTTGTGTCTGTGTATTGTAGATAGCTAAATTATTTGATAATCACCAAGATTAGACTTCTAAACAACAGTTTCAATATTGATACTATTATAATACAATAAATCAATTTTGTAAATAAATGAACACAATTTCATTTGATTGGAAAATCCAATAGAAATTTGAGTGAATTTTTTTATGAAGTCATTTAAAGGCATTTATTGTATTGAGAATATTTTGAGAATAGACTGCAAACATATCTTACATTAGCCTAACATAGAATATATCATTGATTTGTTATGAATTAGATTTGAAGCCAAAATAAATTATCGCATAAATAAAACATTGCATGAGATGTGAGTCGTCTTTATTTGAAAAATATTTATACTTATGTATGAGAGGAGTGAATCGAGGAGTGAATCAACGAATAATAGACAATAATAATAAATAAGTTGATTTCAGATATGGTTTATAGTAGAGATCAAATCGAGTAGAATATAGTGCACAACAAATACACTCAACGACTATATTGTGTCCGAAATATCCAATATATCAGAATAACTTCACTCAATATCAATATGACAGAAGACATTCCTAGACTCTAGTATTGCAACCATGAGTTTCAAACTTATATTTTGATGGACACGACATATCCCCTGAAGTCTGCTATGCCTTCAATCCCTTTACCGACAACTCTATTGAGACTTTTCTTTTGAAAAAGTGAGTCTTCCGCTCATAAATGGTCGTGGAATAAATCACATCTGATTCACATTCTTAACTACTATTTTAAAAATTCATTCAACTCTTGCCAAGATTCTAATACCTTTTCGTGTATAGCCCCTTCATGTATTGCCCCTTCATGTATTGCCCCTTCATGTATGGCTCCTTCATCTCATATTCTTATCAATAATTAATCAAAACAATGAATAACAACGACTAAAAAATATCAAAATTCATACGAATTTTATTAATATTTAACTAAATGTTTGGTTTAATAATTAGAGTACATATTCATTGAAGTTCTCAATTTGGGTGGTTTTGTATGAAAATCGAGATTTGAATATAAGTGAAGTAATTCGACGTTTGTCTCATTGCCGGAAGTGTTTTGTCACGAAAACAGTGGCTTCAGTATTGATACTGTTGTTGTATCACATGATTGGCTAAAAACTAATATCATTGACTAATCCAACAGATTATTGTTCTCAGCATTAGTTCATAGACTTATTGTTTGTGTTGAACACAAATAAGACTACTCTATGTCCGAGTTATCGATCCCTTAGAAAATGATCATTTGCTTCAACTGATGAGTATATGATCTCTTATTTCTTCTATTAATACTATCACACAATAATAACTCATGAGTCGACTTATTTATGGCATCCCATCCTATATATGAGTCTATTATGTAATTGGCAGACATTAGAAGTATTGTTATTCTCATCGATACAACCAATTGATGCCATTCTTCCAAATATGTCTAAAAATCACCATTACTTAAGAAAAACATCTTTCTTGGATAACAAATTATATTCTAATTTGATTGCCTTTAAATCAGATGTACGCCCCTCTCATTTGTCAGCACAGAGTCATAACTTTTTCAGACTATAATAGTAAACATATTGTGAATTGCATTTTATTTGGAGTTTACTTTGGTTTGTCTTCACTAATGATAACAACAATAATAATAAGAAAGTTAGTTATATTTGCACTACTTTTTGTCAATATTTATCCAAATCTATAGATTGAATGCAATACCACTTCAATGAACTAAAGAAATGCATTTCTCTTATTTATGTTCTTCTTTAGACAATTATTATTATTATAACAAAATATAGTTCTTTAGTGTTAAGTGCTGTTGAAATATATGAGTTTCATAGAAACGATTCAATGCTTTTATAACGAATTATGTTATGAAAAATCGAAGGACTCGTAAAATCTGAGCCAAAGGCTCTGCCATTGCATCGAATCTTTTATGGGATTGACTCAATCATGTGTATCATCATAAAACTTATCATCTTATCATGTTATCATGCAAATTGTTCAACTATCAAAACATTTGGAATAACCAAATTGAAAAAAACTTTGAGAAGAAAAATCGATTAATAAATGATTGAAAATATAAACAGAAGGAAAGGAGAGACTCCAATGTTTAGAGAAATGATATTAATAACTCATTTTTAATTATATCGAAGATTCTTTCAATTCTGTTCTCCTTCTGAACTGGAATTTTGAGGAACAGTCATAACTTTAATCGTCAGATGAATCCAAGTGTCATATAATTTGGTGTAATTTTTTCGTTGCAACTCTGCATTCGGTCGACTGGTCTTCAATTTATTAAAGGATATGATATAATGAATTGTGCGCACAGTTATACAGTTATACAGTTATACACACTTATGAACTTTGCAGTCATTATGAACTCTATGCGCAAAGTGTGTGCAAAACACATCAAATGACACAACGATTGTCTGACAATAATCTCTACATTTTCTCATCCCTTTCATATCCGAACCAATAATATTCTGTAATATTCTGTTCTTCTTCTAAATAAATTGTTAGCATTTCTGTATCTTAAATGAAAAAACCAAACAATTTATTGATTTTCTTCTCTTATATAAGACTAAAGTGTTGATTGTCTTTAACGACAGTTAACTGTTCTCTCAACTAAACCGAAAAAAAACAATTATTTTCAATGAATTTTCAATTTCAACAAAATTGAAATCATAACAAAATGAGAAGAAAGGATCGCATTAAACAAAATTGTCTTCGAGTCTAAGTTTCAAATAATCGGATTCAATTAGATTTGATTTGAAATATAATCAAAGCATTGAATAAAAAGTCAATTAATTTAAGAAAAGTTGAGTAAAAGAGAGAGTCATTAAAGTCATTAAACTAATTGAATGCCATTAAATAAATATTGAAATTAAATGCATTTCTCATTTGCTTTGTTGTGGAAACATTCAATTGACTGTTAAAACAGTTTAATACTAATGATGTGGTCGTCCACACATTCATCCATATAATGATCTGATGTCTTCCCTCTAGTAAGACATTTCTCAAATAATTCATTGATTGAAAACTTTCTGTTATTTGTTACGTATTTATTTGCAAAAAAAAATAATATAATTTCAATTCTTGATAATTAATGTAATTAATAATTTTAATAACAAATTTAATTCATGTTTTGTCCCAATATTAGAGATAAAACTATTCAAATGCATTGAATCTCACGAATCAATGATCAAAATTATAGGAAATTTTCGTAAAAATCAAAAATCAATTGAAATTAATGTCTGAATTCAATTAACATTGATTTGGATTCTGACGAATAAATGTTTTAGTTTTTCATTTGATTTAAGTTTTTAATGAAATTTCACAATATTTAAGATGAATTCAATTTAAAGATTGAAGGGTAGGTTCCAAATGAAGTCAAACAGAAAAACTTTGATCTATTTTTAGTTGAACCCTCATTATTCTCCTATAGTATTATCATTATGAGACAGTTTTGCTTATCACTCAAAAACAAACGTAACATTAAATCAGAAACACTTCTAACGGTTACTTCACACGAAATAGTGTCTCAACTCAAGTCTTGATTTCCAACAACACCTCAAAACTTTTTGAATCATTTTTTAAAACTTTGAAAATTATTAAAAAGTATAGTTTTTGTGCAATTATTTTGTTGTATATATTAATCGCTAAAAAATGAGGAAATGAATTACTTTTATTAGTGAATCACAAATTAATTTTTATGCCATTCTTTTCAAAATCAGAATCAAATCTATTAATCAATAGAAAGAGATTTTTTCTCTTTTGTTGAGATCACAAAATAGTATAATTCTAATAATGAATAAACATTTTTGATGATAAAAATGTGTGAAAATTTGTTATCGGATTTGAATGAGAATATAAATAATTGAAATTCCAATAAACAAACAAAAAATCTGTTCATTTAATCACAATAATCAGAAAATGAGAGAAATCACAATAGTTTTAATCCTAATTCAATATTTCAATACAATTGAGACCACATTAACTTTGGACTTATTCTTTCAACAAAAACCAATTTTAAAATCACTCCTTCTTTAACTTAATTATAAGATTTTCATTTAAAAGCTTTGAGGAAATATAACAAGATTCAAACAAATGTAATACAAATTAATATAAATAATTGATTTTATTTGATATAAAATCGAGATTAAGTTTTACATCAAAAGAATCGACGGTTTAGTCATTTATTTTGATTTTGAATTTATTTACGGAAATGACGAAAACATAAGAATCTTACCATTAGTCAACACCATTGGAGACAATAATTAATAACAATTAGTGACAACAATCACACTTTAAGACAATTCAAATAATGAATTTATATTATTTGATTCTTTTTAAATTAAGTATAAAGAGGTGAATCTTATGTGATTTCGATATTTTTGAGCATTTTATAAATTATAGTCAAAAAATACCAATTATTTGACTTATATAATGACTAAGTTCCCTTGCATACGTTCCCTTGCATACGTTCCCTTGCATAAAAGTGAGGAAAACGGAAAACTTGTAAATTATTTCTTAACATTTATTTATCTATTATTTGCGATTTTTCTCTCTAAAGGCATTAATTTGAAGATTGATTTAATGTATTGAAATTAATATTGAATACAAAATTATGGGAATTTTGAACACAAATTTTAACTAAATTTTTTATTATTATAATTAATGAAATTCTCATAAGTTTTAAAAAAAATTGTTTTGCTTTAAATTTTTAATTCAAAATAACAAAATATATTTTGATGAAATTGAGTCAAATATATTGAAAACATTTTCAAATTGAATAATTGAATCGATTACTTAAATTGTAATAATTATAAATAATCAAAGTTTCTATAATTCTCTAAACCCTAAAATGTTTTGGTCCTCTAAAAACACTGTTTATAAACTGATTGAGTTAACCATCAATAAAGTTATTACTATTATTAAACAATCGTTTCATAAAACGTATTATTGAATTACAAAATAGATTAAATATCTAAATTATTGTGCACTTGGTAATTACAAATGAAACAATTATCAATAAAGATGAGAGTTATAAGTCATAAGTTATGACTTCTGTTTGTTTAATAATCAATTTAATTGAATGGGGTTTTCATTAATTAAATATTTCAAAGTTATAACTTATGCGTATCATTATATTACATTGTCTTCACAAAAATAGAAATGTTTTTTAATTATAATGCCGTTCACTCATTGTCTCATCAAATATTAGTTGACATCAAATCTAATCCAATAATAGAAACAATTGTTAAATAAGAAATGTTTTGTCCAAATGTCAGTTTAATGTCTGAGAAAACTTTGATTGACTTATTTGAAGTTCAATTTAATTATTAGATTCGATCAGAATTTACAGATTCTCTCATTACTATTAAAACAATTTAAAACACAATTAAAAATTTCTGATACATTCATCAAAAATCAAACTATAAACGTCTAAAACAAAGTTCAGATATTTTGAACAAATTATTAAGTTTATGAATATCTTGAGGCCAATCGAGAAAAAGAGAGTTTAGATGAAAGTGCTTCTGATCTGAGCTAACATTTTGTTAAATTTTCACTAAAATGACTCTTTTGTTGAATTTAATTCAATTAATTTTCAATGATTGAGGAGAAAGAGTTAATTCAATTCAATCGATATATTCAAATGATTTGCCAAAAGATGAAAACATTTAATTTGAGTGAAAAACAATTCACGAATTAATACTTACAATACTTACAATACTCTCAATTATAAGTTTTATTAATAACTTTTCCATTTTTTTCTGATTTAATTATGAAAATCAAAGAGAAATAACACAAAACATATCGATTATGATTCATGAGTTATACATCACTTTTGAATAATTCATGTTTTGTGAGAAGAAAATGCGTTTAATTGTTTGACTCATGTTTGCAATTATACGGAAAAATCAATGAATTGTCTGTAACTTACACTCAAACCAATATGAAATATATCTCACATATACTATGATAGTACTTCTATAGACCCATACACTTATGTAAGGATTATTTTTATACTTTTCGACACATTTTTACTTTGTTTCCTTTATTTCACCCAATAATCAAATTCATTAAAATCTTAAAAATGAGATTATTTTAGTATTTTGTTTAGAATTTTGAATTGTAGTCATCGAATTCAAATTCAAATAAATGCCAAATAATTAATTAATTTAATTTAATTTAATTTAATTAATTTTTACCAAAATTGTGTGTATTTGAGAAACAACTTGAAACTTGAATAAATCAATGCATTTCAATCTCAAAATAGAATGAAGCAAACTTAATTTAACACAAAATAAAAATGATAAAGATAAATCAAAGAATTAAAATTCTACTCTAAAATAGATAGTAATAAAATTTAAATGAATACCGAGATATTCATTTAAAATCTTTTTCTTTTTAAAGACAGTATTTACGATATAATGATATAATGTAAACAAATTTGAATTCCAAGTGAAGGCATCGAATATAATGAGATAATTATATATAAATTTATTGAATTCAATTCAATTTAAATAATAAATTACTGAATCGAAGCGAATGATAATAATTCTCTCAATTTATATCCAGATTTAAATTTACTTAATCTCTTAATTTTGCTAATTTTTAAATATTTCAAATAAAATACGAATCAACTATCAAGTATCAAGTATTATTTACTCTGATTTTTCGAAAAAAAAACTATTCAAACAAAAGACTGTAAATGTGTTAGAATTTCAAATAATATTTATTTCATAATTAAATAGATTCTAGTTAAAAGTATTTCAATAAATTAGGAAATAATGAATATTTAAAGAATAAAAGTCTGTTCCGATGTCTCACATATTTATGCAAACAATGCATTTGAAAATCAAAAGAATTTAATTTTTATTTTATTTTAATTCTCATTCAATCATACGATTCAATGGGAAAATCAAAAGTAAGGACTCAATATTTGAGACCAATCGATGAAATTCAGACTAAATCGAGAATTTATTTTTCGTTTCTGTTTTATTACTAATGAAAATCAAAATTAATTTATTGACAAATGATATTCGGGTCGAATAACAATTGGAAGATCAATAGGTTTTCAAATGAAACTCTCAATAATTATCTGATAATCAAACAGAGAAAAAGTCAAAGAAATCAACAAAAGATAATTTTATTTTTTCAATAACACAATAAAAAGTTTGATTTGTGATAATCCAGTTCTGAATTTCAGTAGTTTTTGTTTGATATCCAATTCAAGCAAAAAAATTAGAATTGTGTGCAAAAAGGCTTAACACTAATTTAATTACTGAAATGAATATTAAATTATTATCGTATTCTTGATTACGACTATTCAATGACTCATAAGAATAAACCAAAAACAAAATATATTCGAAAAAACATATATTTGGTTAATAATTATATATCACCAGTACTTCAAGTGATATAAGCGATAGAAGATTTACTTTTATTGAAGATATCGTTTATGTTATTTAAACTAATTATTTAATGATTTTGAACCAAACCTAGAATTTACCGATAATTTCGTTACGAAATAAATGCCTCTTAAAATGAAGAGAGAGAGAGAGAGAGAGAGAGAGAGAAGTCATTGAAAGAAATGAATTTTCGTGAAACTTTAGGGAATCAGGTCTTAAGATTTTAAACGTTTTCAAAAAGATTATTGCTTTAGGGCTAACGCGAGAGGATATTAAAATAATATTTGGGATGTTCTCAACTGAGTACTTGTACTTTCAATAAAAAGTAAACCAACTCAGAGTGGATGGTCCTCCAGCCCTCTTCAGTGCAATGCACATCACTTTCTCACAAATCCGGTACCAATTTTACAGTTAAATGCACAGAACGGCCCATTTCTGCATATTTAGGCCCTGGTATTCTAAACTCTATTGAATAATAAGTATTTTTATTAGAATTTCTATCTCTCAGTCATATAACACAAAACAGATTCATATAAAAAGTGACGGCATTTCGAAATTCAATATAAATTATAAGTGAATCTCAAAGTGATGTTCAGTACTTTCGATGAGTTTTAACTCAATTCTTATAATGAGATTAAATAATAATAATTCGAATAAATGAAAATACTTTCACTTATTTTGTGTTATCATTATTTGATAGAAAATTGATGTGATTTCAAACATTTCTTTCAATTTCTTAATAATCGTTCAAAAATTCAAATTAAATTATTGTCAAAATTTTGAAAACTAGTGATCAATCATAAAGTTTTGATAAAAATTCAGGTAAAGTTCATTGATTATTGTGTATCATCTGATAGCGGCTGGATATCGACCCCATGTTTCAGATTTCTGTTGAAAAGTTTTCTTTGTTTTACAACAAAAGTTATTTCATTTGTTTATTAATCGATTCATTTATTGATATTTAGTTTATTTGAATCATCAGTTGTTTAAACTCATCGCTAATCGAAATGAAATTCATTACAACTTTTTTAACTTTAGGTGAGTATCATATAATCATTTTTAATTAATGACTGATTCTAATTGATTAATGATTACTATCACTTCATATGAAAAGTTATCTCAATTTAAAAGTTCATTACATTATTTTGAAGTGAAGTTCATTTTTCATTTTAATAATTTTTCTCCTAATTAATAACTTTTTGAGATATATTTTCAAAGGGATCCTATACTGACTTAATCAAGAGTTTACTGAGTGATGAGAACTCATGCATTTTCACCTTATTTTACTCAAATTAATGAATAACTAAAAATTTTTTAAGCAATTTCTCAGAGATAACAAATAATGAGAAGCTTTTGAATCTTCAAAATTACAATTGATTACAAGTTTTCGAGAAAATGAATGATTCGGTGCTTTTCTCAAAGCTTCAGACAAAAGATTACTTATATTACATTAAAATTCATGTTTTCAAAAATCTTTGTAAGATATTATTTTATCCATAATTAATGGCCCATAACTGAAGCGCCAAAATCGGGTTCAATAAAAAAATATGTTATTCCCAGGAAAAGAATAATTAGAAAAAAATTATTTGATTTTCAAATTCAAAAAATGCTTTAAGTGTATAAAATATTTTACTGGGGTTCTACAAAAAAATCATTGAACAATAAGCAGGTCAAGTTTTAAAATATAATCTATTTTGACAAAAATACTCATCAAAAGTAAGCAGAAAAAAACTTACAAAAGAATAATTAAAAGGAAATAATTAACAAAAATCTCTTCATTCAAAACTTAAATTCCAAGAATCAAAATAATCCTGAGTTTGGGTTTGAACTGAATTCCACAAACAGTTATTTTCCGATAATTAAAAATGTTGTTCAATAAGTTGTTAACAAAAAAAAACAAATGAAAGATTAAATTGTTGTGAAACTTCCCTAAATTTTAGCATTAATTTATGCTTTTGTTTCGTGTATTCATTTGTTTCAGAAATCAATTGAACAAATCAATGATAACATCACGAAAAGAGTCAAATAATTCAATAAAAACACAATTTTATATAAAAACATAAGAAAAATAAATATCCAAAAGTCAAATCAATTATTCATTAAATTCTAATCAAATTGAAAAACAAATATTTTTCGCATATTTTTCATTCAAAGTATTATTTTTGAATAATTTAACGAATCATTTGAATTATCAGGTCTTGTATTTAACGGCATAAGCGCACAGATAAGCTTTTTTGACCAACGCTTCCCTCCCGCTCCTGCCTCCAGACGTACTGTAGTCATCAGAGCGGGACAGTTGTCTGGACGAAGAAGTGCTGCCTTAATACAGGCTCCTAACCAACAACAGGACGAACCCCTATCACAACAATATGAAGACTCTGTCCAAGAGAAGGACTCTCAGGAACCAATAGTACAGCAAACAGTGCCAACAAAGCGCCCACAACGCAAAGGTAGTGGACAACCAGTTCCTAGTCGTCCGGTCAACGGCTCTCCTCGACTACCTAAACAGCAGCAAGAGTTGGATCAAACTATAACTGGTCCTCAACAAGGTATGAAAAATGGCTCATATTTATCGAGATTTTCTTTTCGTATGCGGTTTCACAACATTTGTTTGTAATTCAATTATTCAAATGATATGAAAAACAAATGTTTTATTTGACTTGATAAAACAAATGATATGTTTGAACACATTTTTCAAATTTGAATACTCCATGAAATACTTGATATTCAAATTATAAGTTATTCACTGATAAAGAATGATAAGGAAGTGTCAACTCTCAAAAAAAAAACATTAAAAACAATTATTTTGAAGTTATGGTAATCGACCGAAAATTTATTTATTTGAGAAAATGTTTTAATTCAAAGATTCAAAAATCACTTTCGTTTAAAAACTATAGTTTTGCGAAATTTATTCAAATTATCGAAACATAATTTATATGAAAGACATTTCGTGATTAAGAATTTGATATTAACTGCAATTAAAATATTGAAATTCAATCCTTTCCATCAATTTTAAGCTGAAAATAGTTTAATTCTATAATAACATAGGGATGTATGCAAATGAGGAGAGGTATGGTTTGTGATAAACTTTATCTCAAATGAATTCAAATTTATTCCAATCCTATATTGAAAGTTATTCTCCAAAAACACATTAAATGAATAGATTTAGTGAAAAATCTATATTAAAAGTGTACAACAATTTAATACAAACAACAATTCCTATGATATTCTAATTCTAGAAGAGATTCAATTTTGAGGAATGGCTCGAAATCCTTCAGTCATTGCCTTAACTTTGAATTATTATAAATTTTAAAAATTTGATGTCAAACAAAGGTTCAGAAGAGGAACTCTCTCAAAGACAGGACACAGCACTTACTGACATAAGTATGGAAGACGTGACAACTGAGAGGAATATTCCAAGCGTTGGATTCACTTCATCTGAAGAGCTAACAGACGATGGGTTTACTACAGAACCAGAACAAAGACAATTGTTGACAACAACCGGATCTATTTCCACTCAAAGAAAAACCAATGGGAACGGTAGGCAGAGGAACGGAAACGGTCGCAAAACTCTTGTGCCTTCCGGTCAGCGACCCGTCGGAAGAGATAGGAAACCAATTAATGGGAAAAATGGAAGAGACAGACAACCAGTAACTCAAGTAATTGATGCTAATGATGGACAGGTAGACGATGGACGTCTCACTGACCAACAAATAAGCGGACAAACCGCTAGTGATGGCGGACACACAGATGGGGTGAGCGCTGAAAGACATGAAAGTGGTGACCACGAAGACCACCATTCAGGTGATCCGATCCAATGGTTAAGAGATGCCATTCGCGGTGAACCGGGAGCTGATTACCCGATATTTTATACGCCACCGGAAACGGGGTTCAGGTGTAGTGACCAGCAGTTTCCGGGATATTATGCGGATGTAGAGGCGCGCTGTCAGGTGTTCCACATTTGTCAAGAAAATGGTCGATCGGATGCATTCCTTTGTCCAAACGGGACAGTCTTCTCTCAACAGAACTATGTGTGCGTTTGGTGGCATGACTTCGACTGTTCGACTGCCACTCAATTCTATTCACTTAACGCTCAGTTATATTCAGAAACCGCTTCACCAGACTCTCAAATTCTCGATAGACCTGTTTCCCAATCAACTGCTTCGCGAGGGGAAGAGCCGACAGGACTGGATTCAGCGGCCATTGGACCCGAAACTCCTACGGATGACAGAATTCAAAGAATAGATGGACTGACAGATGAACGGACGGACGGACTGACGGACGCACAACGAATTGAAGGTCAAGAACCAGATTTACCTCAAGTTTTTGAAACAGAATCGCCTTCACTGCCAGCCATTGATGGAGACACACAAGAAGTACTTTCAGACGAAACCCCAACTCTTGAAACTTTTACTACAAGTGCTCCAACTAATGGCGGAAGAGGTCCTAACGGTCGGCCGATTGGGGGTCTCAAAGGCGGGCAAAAGAAAGGCAACGGAATAAGAAATGGATTCGGGTATGACTTCAACTTTGATTAACTTTCATATATATTATTACTATAATTTTGTACTTAAGAATGAGTCGTTCCAATGGAAATGGAGTCAAAAGAAACGGTCAAAACGGAAGTCAACAGCGGGTGAGTGTGACCACTACCAAACCCATCACTGGACTCAAGAGAAATGGAGGAACAAAAAGAAATGGTAAGAGTAGTCAACCATCAATTCCTTCCTCTCCTGCGGATACGGCTCGTAATGGCATTCAAAAAACCTCCCGAACTAATGGTGTGAATGGGATTCGCCAACAGAAGAGACTCAATGGCGGAACTAAATCTGTTTTCAGAGACAGAACAACACAGACTCAAGAATTGGACGGACAGTCATCCAATTGGTATTACTTTAATGGACTGTAATTTTTTTTAAATAATAAATAAGTCGATATTTTTGCCATTTTTTTCAATTATTCACTACTTTTTTCATAATTTACCGCAAAATCCTATATTTTATTCTGTGTTATAAATATTTTATATATTTTTAGTTTATATTATATCGTTATTTTGAAAATATTCATATCTATCAGAATTTAAATTATTCTCTCAATCGAAACACAATTTATATTTTGCTACAAATCACTCAATTTTACATTAATTTAGAGTCTTTTTGATAAAACAATTAAATATATGAAAACTAAATCTTATTTTTATTGCAATTAAAATCACGAATATATCAAAGATTTTTAAAAATAAATTTTTAAAAAATTGAGGAAATAATTCAGTTTTCAAACAAAAGTTTATAAAAAATGATAAAACTATTCATATAACTCCTTATCAGTGAATTTACATAATATTTGTTATATGATTGAAAAGTCAGCCATCAATTGAAGGGATGTTTTGAATGAAAACAAACAAAAGTCTGTAATCATTAAAATTATGATAAGCCGTCATAAAACTGTTTCAAGCAAAATGTATTTGGAGTATATTTGGAGTATTCCTATCATAATAACAGTTAAAATGAAAGGCAAATAAAGTGAAATCAAAAGTTAGTACTAAAATAGCTTTTATTTTGACTCAACTCATAAAATATTCTTATTTTTTAAAACAAGAATTTATTGATCGAAAGTAAACTAAAAGCCTTTTATATAGTGTTATAGTTTTGTCAATTTTTAGACTAAAAAATAATAATTATAGTAATAAATCAAAAGCAAAAGCGCATCAAATCTTATGGTACATCCCTTTCTAAACATATTTAACCAAAAAGTAATTTGTCTCATATTTTAATACTTAAAAGTAGTACTCAATTCAATGAAATCATTTAATATTTCAATTTTATTACTCAAACAACTTCTCCGAACCGTTCAAATAGTTTCTAATTTCATTGAAGAACTCAATAAACAATAAAAACTATAATTAAAGCCTTTAAGACATCGCCTAAGGATTCGTTTGTCAGAAGAAAAGATTTGTTTGAAGTCATATTAATATTTGAGTCAAATTCATATCATTAAACGATTACTGCAATCAAAAAGAGTGCAGTCAGTCCCTAACAAACTCGAGTCTGTCACTCATTTTATACAATTTAATCAAATTAATAACAAAACAAATAACAAATAATTGGTTCAAAGCTATTGTCATTCAATTGCCATTTGTTGGAACCAATAAATCAATTTTATTTAAATGTATTTATTGCTAAAACTCCAAATCAATTAACAGAAAAACATAGTGAATATACAGTGAATATACAATAATTGCATTTTCTTTCAAGTATTTCATAAATTCATATTTAAATTGAGTGAGGAATCAAAGGAATCAAAAGAATTAAATTAAAATAAAAACTGGAAAAACCTGCGAAATGCGAAATAAACATTTTATTTATAATTTTGATTATATAACTCGATGTGAAACCAAATTATAGCATATTTTTATCGCATATATTTCAATAGGATATTGAAACTCAAAGTTTAATCATATGATTGAAAAATAAATTTATTCGATGTTTTGGTCTTTTGGTCTTTTGGTCTATAATTTATTTTCTTTTTATAAAAAATATTTCCATTTCTCGAAAATTATTGGAAAAACTTTAATTTTAAATAAACAGTTAGTTATCAAATAAAATAAAATTAAATAAAGCACAGCCTCTGAAGACCTCAATCCAACAAAAACTTATAATTTATTAAAATCATAACTTTTCACATAAAGAGTGAGATTCAAAATTTTTAATGAAATATTGAATCCAAAGTTATATAAGGAAATGGAAAATTAAAGTCCAATTAAAAGAATAGTTTATGAAAATAGAAATATATAGCATATAAAGCATATATAGCATCAATATTCTCAATTAAATTTTTAGACCCACGAGAAAAGTCCAAACAAGACTTAAACCCTTCGCTAACATTGAATCGTTTCAAATGTTTATATAATAATTGAGTTTTTAATCAAATATAAAATGAATTTTTAAAATGTAAAGAATTTAAATGAATACGAAATTAATAATTTTTGTTGTAAACTTCAAAAATAGATAATTTGTGTACAAAAATAAAAACGTTTACAACAAATAGTGTGAAGAAGAAGAGAAACACAATTCAATTGAATTGAATAATCTTTTTGTTATTCTTTTTGTGGTGTGTTTTGTGTGTTAAGTACTGTTATATTCTCGAATGCAATCTATTCTTTGTTTGAGTCTCGAAATTGTATATTTGGAAGCACTTCGTGTTAGAAGTTGTAGTTTTTTGCCAAACAATTATTTTATTTCTATATTGTATTGTATTTGAGCACTACTTTTGCCGAATTAGACTAAAGTGGAAGCAATTGGACGAAGAGTTTTCCAAATAATAACATAAAAATATATCAAATATATGAAAGAAGCCATTAATAGAAGTTTCATACAATTATTGTATTCATGTGTTGTGCGGATCACGAATTGAAAGAAACCCACAACTCTTCCAATGCTTTTTAATAACAAGTTTCAAATGTTTTGCTCAACTTTTCTCTTATAAGCCGATAATAAAAATGTAATACGAAAATTGATTGTAAAAAAATAGCAAGCTCAAGTATAGCTCAAGTATTACTAAAAGAGTCATTCAATTCAAATTCAATCATAAAAAGTCTTTTGGGGATCAAAACAAATTCAAACTCTAAGACAAAACGATTAAATTTTCTTCATTTATAAAAACATAATAATAATAATTGAGTGAAATAAGTGATAATTTAACGATATTTGGAACAGACATTAAATGGCTCGTCATTACTCGTGGAGATACAAATATTTCAATTCTATTCAATATTCAAATGACATTCAAAGGGAAAGGCGTTCAATGGATCGATAAAAGGACTGAATATATTGACTTTCTTTTAACATTGAATCCACTTTATGTATGTCTTCACCCAATTATTCAACTTATATTGAGTTGTAGAGCACAGGTATATCAGATATATTGATAAACATGACATAACATCTCTACAGCTATTTGTTATCGCGACCGACGCTCAGAGAACAACAAACAGTTGTTGTTCTGTAGTTCTGTAGAATCAAAAGTTTTGTTTCCATTGGAGACAAAATTTGCACATTTTTTCCAATTGAGTGCATCATTCAAATACCAGTGCAAAAGTAGGCAATCGACCCAATATGTAGACATTATTATTACTCTTTAATTTTCGCTAAATTTTCGTTATTTTTAAACAAATATTTCGTCAGAAGAAAGTATTTTCATATCTATTGAAAAAGTTAGCAGTTCTACAAATAATACAAAAATATGAAACTTTCAAAACTGGGATTATTTGGATAAACACTGACATCAACTAAAATGCCGGAAACAGAGAACGTTCGGGTGGCTGTAAGGGTCAGACCATTCATATCCTTTTCATATTATATTTATGAACCAAATATCGGTAAATCATTATTTTTTTAATTTATTTAATTTTGGAGAATATTCTGATTTGCGAAAGTTGTTCCAATTATTGCCTCCCTTTCCCTCTTCCTGTTTGAAAAATATAATTATCCTTAACTGAGAGGTTAACAATCAGAGAGAGAAGCAACGAAATGCTCAGTCGATTATCGCAATGGAAGGCAACACAACAATGCTATTCAGTGTCGAGAATCTGAGTGAAGGGCCAAAAAAGTTTACATACGATTACAGCTATTGGTCTCACGACGGCTTCTCAGAGGCCGACAATGGACTCTGCATTGCAGACCACAACCACGAGAATGGACTCAAATATGCAGATCAGGTCAGCAAACAATTGACTCACTTCTGATTTCTAAAACAAATTTATTTACGACTATAATTATAACGAAACTCATTAATCAAATTAATTTATTTCCAAAACTAAAGCACTTTCTGTAGACAAACATTAATGTAATAAAATCTAGTTTTCAGAGAAAACATTAGTTTCACCCAAAATATCAAATAAAAGGAAAGGAAAGGCACTCTAGTAGTGACTCTACACTTAATTTAAACGTTTTTATGCATAAAGTTTGGTAATTGAGAAGAGTTTCATTAGTTTTATGCATTAAATTAGGATTTGATGTAAAATTCAATAGAAAAATGAGAGTCAAGTCATAATCAAGTAATTCGTTTGTTTGAGGAAAAGGCAATTTCGTTGAGAATTCAATTGAATTCAAGTTCATTGAAGTTTAGGGAAGTTTAGGGAAGTTTAGTCGTAATCGAGTCACTAATTATCGAATGACACGAATTAAGTGATTCAATAATTAGTGCAAAACATTAAGTTTTATCTCTAATTGAGTCAAATGTGAAACCATGAGCTACCGGTGCTTTGAATAATTGATTAATTAATGAAGTATTCACTGGAGTTATCAACTTTTGACAGGAAATTGTGTACAAAGACTTAGGACACTCTCTTCTGATAAAAGCGTGGGAGGGATACAATGCATCTCTGTTTGCATACGGACAGACAGGTTCGGGAAAATCATACTCTATTGTGGGTTACGGAGCCAATAAAGGTTTACACAACTATAATAAAACTGACAAATGATTGGTTGAACTAATTTCAAAAATCAATTGCAAGGAATTGTTCCGCGATTTTGTGAAGAGATCTATCAGACAATAGAGCACAGGAAGGGTGACGGCTCTGAAATCGAAGTCACGTTCTCTATGCTTGAGATCTATAACGAAATCGTCAAAGACTTGCTTAATGTGAACAACGATAACAAGAATAAGAATAAGAAGAAAGGACTCAAAGTTAGGGAACATCCGACGAAAGGCTTTTACGGTAAAAATCAAATCAATGTCTGTTTGCCATACAATACAACCAATCGATTAAATATCAATTATTTTTCGCTTAATATCAAACCATTAGCCGAAGGACTCAAATCTTTTTTGGTCACGAATTACAAAGAGATTGAGGAGAAGATCAATGAGGGGACCACTAATCGCAGTATTGCTGCCACTAATATGAATGAAACCTCTTCCAGAGCGCACACCATAATCATAATCAATTTAATACAGAAATCAAAGAACGCCTCCGGACAGGAAACTACCAAAGCATCCACTATTAATTTAGTGGATCTCGCCGGCAGGTATGCCACCGACCCAACTGTCCTACCAATTCAGTCATGACTCATGACTTTCTCTCACTTTCACTCAATTTTCTACTAATTATACAAATTATTGAAAACTCTTTAAATATTATGAAACGCTTTTCACATTAAGAAAGGGGTTATGAGTGGAGTAAGGGTTCAAATATATTAAAAATATTAATAAAATTGGGTCTAATCTGAAAGTTAATCATTTTATTAAAATCTATGTTATATTAATCATTAATCAAATATTGCAAAACATTTTTCACAAATTAATCAAATATTTTTACCTTTAATTAAAGCGAGCGATTGTCCGGTACTCAGGCGACGGGCGATCGCCTCAAAGAAGGTGTTTCGATAAACCAGTCTTTGAGTTGTGTCGGCAATTGTATCCATGCATTGGCCGAAAAGGCGATGGGAAAGAATGTTAAGGTCCCGTACAGGGACTCAGTCCTCACTAGACTACTTCAGAACGCTTTGGGAGGAAACAGCAAAACAGTTATGATTGCGGCCATCAGTCCCGCAGATATCAACTACGAGGAGACACTCTCAACACTAAGATATGGTCTGTTCTTCTCATACCTCATATTTTTAGTGAATTTCAAAAAAATTATTTTTAAAAAAAGTTTAGTTCTCAACACTTTTTATTGTTTGTTAACAATTGAAATAACAGTCATATCATAATCTCTTCAATCATTTAATAATTTCAGAATAGGACTAACCTATGTACTAGATCACCTAGTCCAAGTGATTTAGTCTATTTACTTAATTCATTTATTTAAACATTATATTAATAATACAATAATCAGATTATTATAATTTGTAGTTTTTGGAGACGATGTCATACAAAATGTGAATTTAGTGCTGACATCAAACGGCAAATGACCTCAACTTAATATTATTACAAAGAATATGACTGATCTTTGAATTAAGAATCTATAAAGAATATGGGATAGACAGTTGGTATGGCATGAGATCACCTTCTTATATCATATATGGCTGTTATCCGTGCAAAGTCAAAGTCAAAGCATCATAATTAACGTTATTAAAGTTATTAGAGCCGGGAGTCCGGCCTATTATCATATCATGCATTAACTTCGGTTTCAATAATAGAATCCCATTTTAACTTATAAATTATTTTTAAGTTTTAATTTTAAGTTTAATTTTTAAGTTTTAATTAACTTATAAACCTTTTTTTTCGAGAAATTACAAATATTTTGTTATAAAAATGACATCACGATCATTACCTTTCCCTTATTTTGTAACCCCATAGAAAAAGCATTGAATATTATGCCTAATAGGCCTATTAATCTAAAAAGTGTCCAGTCTATACTTCGGGTGATCTCATCCCATACGAACTTTATTTTACATTGATAATTTAATATTGATAATCATATTTTAAATTATATTTTGATTGAAACAAACAAATGAAACAAAATGATCAATCAACTTTTTAAATATTACAAATAGAAAACTTTATTATATTTAATAAATTTAATAAAAAAGAATACAAATGTAATTAAAATTTTGTTGAACAGCTGATAGGGCTAAACAGATAAAGAACCATGCTAAGATTAATAAAGATTCAACTGATAAGTTGGTCAAAGAGTTGAGAGAAGAAAATGAAAAACTTAAGCGTCTTATGGAAAAGGGGACGGGTTCTGGTCTACCCAATGGAGCCAACACTCCAATTGAAGGATTGAGTCTTTCACCGGACGGTAGAATTGAATTCTTGAGTCAATTGTTTTAATGATAATTGATTTGAATAGCACTTCGAGAAGCGAAGGCCAAATGGGAGGAAGAGATGAGGGCAGCCATGGAAGAGAATGAACGACAACTCAATCTCATTAAACAGACTTATGAGGAACGACTTCAACAGGAAATCCAACAAAAGTCTGGAAAGAAGAACGAAAAAGAGGACCGGAAAAAGTTGTTGGCAGAGAAACGAGAGAACCCTTACCTCTCAAACCTTAATTTCGACGAACAATTGTCGGGAAAAATCATTTTTATAATAAGGAAGGGCTCTAATACTGTGGGCAAAGCAGAGGACTGTACTATTCCTCTTTTGGGGCCTTCCATTCAAGAACATCACGCAGTCATTAGTCGTTCAGATAATGGAAAAGTAATTCTTGATCGCTGTTCAGATGATTGTCGGGTCCTTTTGAATGGCGATCCGGTCACACATAAAGTTAATTTGAGTCACAACGACCGCCTCCTCTTCGGAACGACACAACTATTTGTATTCATACATCCGGAACAGAAACTCAAATCAAAGATGACATACGCGGACGTGACCTTCGAGTTGGCTCAGGAGGAAATTGCCACCAAAGCTGGCTTTGCTGTCAACACAGAGGACCAGTCTATGGAACAGGCGCTCCTCAATAAGGACTTACTTGAAGTGATTCCTGCTGTGGATGAGGCGAATGCCATTAGTGAAGAACTAGAAAAGTTTGTCCGCTTTGAGATAATGCTCGTCTCCCCTCACTTTTTGGGCAAATCTGGCGAAAGGACTGAAGTATTCATTTCTCTCATTGTTTTCAATTTGAACTGAATTTTTGATTTTGTTTTGATTAGGTTTATATCCGAATGCGAAACATTGAAAGTGGACAGGAGTTCGAGTGGACTAAAGATGAGTTCCTCAATAGACTATATGTTATGAAAGAAATGTATCAAAACTATGAGAGTGGAGAAGAGGAATGGGATTTGCCTCCGGTTTGCTCTTTAATTGATTTTAAAGTTTTGTGTTAAATATTTTATTCAGGACAGGGATCCGTTTCTTGAAGACCCAAACCTGGAGTGTCATATCGGGACAGTTCAGGTGTATCTGCAATCGTTGGCGTTTATGATTGAGTTGAAGGAACAGCTCTCTATCAATGACTTCAGCGGAACAGAAGTCGGAATAATAAACGTAGAGATCGTTCCCTGCGATGAAGTCGGCAATGAATACGACGAAAGGGATGACGTCTATGTAGACAGTCCTCATGAGCTCCTTGGTAGATCCATACATTTCGTTGTTAAAATTAATGGATGTCGAGGATTGCCCTCAAGGTTTACGGTAGATATCAATTTAATAAACTAATTATTTTATAGTAATCTAATGGTTGTGTCGTTTCAAATATTTTTAGGACATTTACGTTAAATTCAGAGTATTTCTGGACGAAGAGGACACCAGAACTGATCCAATGTCTGACACATCGAATCCAGACTTTAATTTTAAGAAAATATTTACGTTTAGAAAAGTAACGCAACAATTGATAGACTATTTGAAGGATGGGTTCCTCAATATGCAAGTGTGGGGTAAACAGACAGTCAGGTTCACTAATATAAGCAAACAAAATACGGGTCGGTCCACAAAACAGCAGTTCCAAGAGGAACTCGACAAACAGGGCAATGAACTCATGCATGGCTTCAAAATGAATGGACGTGTCGTCGATCCAAATAAACAGAGTATTATTGTGGAACTCCTTCTCATGAAGAAACAACAGGCCAGACAACAACAGAGGATTGTTAGGACACACATCTTGTTATAACTTTTAAATACTTTCTTATGTTTAGGAAAATATTCGTCGTTTGGTTGAAATCGCAGAGCAATACCGCAAACGAAAAATTTCCGTTCAATTGGTTAAAGACTTATTGTTCACAACAACACCTGAGATGGCAGAGGCTCTCATCGCTCAGGTGCCCGAAGGTATACAAAAATTTCAATTTATGATAAAAACACTTTTGTGAGTCATTCCAAAAGTTTCCACTAAATCACATTAAATCAGATTTTAGTCAAACCTAAAATCGAGTGATGAATATATGATATCTTTTTTTGCTCCAATTCTAGCATTTATTTTATTTAAAAGAATGTTTGAAAAATTCAAAAATTTCATCATTTTTTTGTAATCTATGTTGACTTAAAATTCAAATTAAATCAATTATAGCAAATTACAATATTTTTTGTTCCCAGAAATTATATTTTTGGGTCAAATTATAGACAAAAATCGATAACTATATGAAAATTTTAAATTAATGACAGCATTAGAAAATAGATATGATTTGAATTAAAAATAAAAAAAATCAATATTCTGTACAACAGGTGCGAGAAATGAAACTAAAATTGATTTTTATTTTTGAATTTTACGTTTAGATTGATTTCGATTTCAGATTTTCATTACATTTGATTCAATTGAATATTGTATTAATGGCTGATCAGAAAAACAGCACAAAATAATGTTTGGTTTGTCCGCACAGATGACAACTACGACAGTTTGAAAGCCTCGTCTGGCGTTTGTGTCATTCTTTGACACTTAATACACATTTTGAAGACATCAGTCAATCATCGAATCTTTCGTTCACTAATTTTTATGCAATTCATTAAACATTAGACAAAAATTGATTTTATAACGAAATTAATGTTTCGTAATTGTTATGAGAGAAGTATCCAATCATCGCAAATATTATCTGAATATGAAAAACAGAATGTGATCTTGTTATTGCCTGGTTATATCCCAAATCAAATTACTCTTTGATTCAACGAATCATTTAATATCAATTGACTTTATCTCAAGTTTTCGAATTATTGTTAGAAAAACTTTTTTATATTTATTAAAAATTTGAATAAAATATGATTTAATATGAAATAGAATCTCTGAAAATGCCGTTCATTTCCTATTTAAATACTTTTCATTGAATATATGTTATGGTCTTCTCTTAAACTGAAACACTTTTAAATTATTAGAAATCTATAAATAGTGTCACTATTATAGTGAGACAATTGAACCAAATCTATGGAATGACTTCAATAAAACTAAAACTAAACCAATCGATGAGACAATAGATTGAATAGAAGTGAATCCCATTATATAAGTTGTTTTGATTTACTTTCCTATAAATGACATAATTTCGATGTTTTCCAGTCTTTTCCAAAACAGTTGTATAAGAAGTTTAGTCTTATATAAACTCAAACCTATTATCTGTTATTCAATCACTCAATCAATGGCTCAATTCTAATAATTAACGAAAATACCTTGCTCAATTGCTCAATCAATAGTCTAATTAAATGTATTGCTATAATTGGTTTGGAAAATTGCCTTGCTCAAAACCCAATTAAATTATCAGATAAATAAATGGAAATATCTTGGCAATATTAAATGACGAAATTCCTCAATGAAATTGCATTGTTCATTTACAATTACAATTAATCTTATGATTTGAATGATTGACCTTGCTCAAATTGATACAATTTGATGAATTCAAATAAGGTTTATTACACGTACTCTAAAATCATGTGAAATCGAGTGCAGAACTGTAGAGCTGTTCAATCATTTGATACCAACATTTGAGTGAATTTGAGTTATTTTGCGTCACTTTTTAATATTGAGTCGTATTTTGAGTGACAAACAATTTATCGAAACATTTCCACAAAACTCTTCAACCAATCGGATGTTCAAAATTCAAAACATCTCTTCATAAATAACGTCTCGTATAATGTTTTTGTTTATTTTATTTAATATCTAAAATTGTTTTCGTTATATAAATAAATATATTATTAATACAATTATTTGTTAATTTATTTAATGTTTTTTTGTTTCGTAATAATTATTAATAATATTTGTATTTATTGGTAGGAATTAATGTGAAGACAGATATTGTGAATAATAAAAGGGATTATTTTCGTCAAATTTATTAAACGTTTTGTTTGAAAAGCATTTGAGAATTGTTTGTTACGATTGGCTGACGTAAGCCTTAATGAGAGAGTAATATAAAGCGTTTGTCTGCCTATAAGTCGTCCATAACTTGAATTGACTGCAAAAGAGTCAATAAATTGAATTCTTTGACCAATTTTTTTGTCAACAAAATAACCCTTTTTTCATATTTTTATAATAATTTATCGGAAAAGATGTCTCTTCTCTCTAATTGTATCGATATTTCTGAAGACTCCCGAAGAATATGTGGTCAACAGATTGACGACAAAAGAAGAGATGAGTCATCAGAGGGCGAGAGTCCACACAAAAGACGTAAATTGAATGAAAACAACGATAAAGAGGTTAACGACTCACAAGAAGTATCAGTTGAGGACTGGTTGTCACATATGATGCCATCGACGCCACAAAATATCAACGATTTGTGTCCCGAAGTGTTTCAGATAATTATCGCCAAATACTTAAAGACTAATAATTGGAGAAAATTAGTCCCTTTGAGACTCGTCTGTAAGTATTGGCGATCGAATGTCGACTCATACCTCTCCTCAAGACATGGATTCCAATACACGGGGCGACTGACAAAAGGAACGCCTCCTCCAGTCATGAATTACTACGAATTCAATGCAATGTTGAGTTTTTACCCAAATATGAGACAATTGATTGTCAAGAACTTTACGGTTACCGACCATTTGGTGGCCATTTTGCGGCAAAATGTACCAAAACTGGAACGACTCAGTCTTTACGGGTGTCGTAATCTCAGTTGGAAAGGGATCACTATTCTTGCCGTCCGTTTCCCTCAACTAAAGTTCATCGATGTCTCCAATTGTGAGTTGGATGAGAACCGGTCAGTACTTCACAACTAATTATTTGCTTTGAATTTGAGTCTAATTTTGATTTGTTTTTCAGTTTAAGTATTTTAGTGGAAAATCTACAGAACTTGAAGATAATGAATGCCATAAATCCGGGACGAGATGTGACGGGACAGTGTCTGAGCCGTTTAGGGCCACAAATACAAGACGTTTGGATAGGACTCAATCATATGTCTAATTGTAATTCCGCTCTGAGAGCTCTGGTCTCCGGGAACGGCAAAAATCTGCTACATTTGGGTCTTATAGTCAGTAACTATCAGACAACTGATTGGTCGCTAATAACCGATAATATGAAACAATTAAAGTCTTTGAAACTGACTTTCGGTTCATTCAAAGGCTCTTCACTTAAAGAGTTCTCAAAACTAAAAAACTTAGAGTTTTTGGTTTTGGCCGAAGACTCCCGAAATGATAGCGAATCAGTTCTTAGCGATGACTCGATTCTTCCGGTTCTGAGGGGGTGTTCACAACTCAAGTCATTAGCGATTGCCGGCACTAAACCCAATACCTGTCGTTTCACTAACCGTACGATCGGACAAATTCCTCGTTTGTGTAGAAATATGGAACAAATCCGGTTCTTAAACGCCAATAACATCGACGACTACTGTTTGTCTCAATTGGCGACAATACCATCCCTTTTAGTCCTTCACTTGTCTTCAATGAATTCGATTACTGACAGAGGAGTCATTGATTTCGCCAAAGAGTCGAAAAAAGTTCGCAATTTTCGGATCAGTGACTGTCCTTATGTCACACAAAATATTATCGATGTCTGGATTGAAGTCGCAAACAATAGACCCGAAGAACGCATTAAATTATTTCTCGAAGGGATGGCTATTACCCGATCTCTTGACGACATTCCATCAAATTTGAGAATTGAAGTGAAAGACAAACTCGAGAGCGAAACCCCTCCCAAACCAAACACTTTAATGAATCAAAATTCAACCAATTCTTCAAACGTTTGATATATAAAAAAAAGGTTTTGTTTTTAATTAGTATTTAATTAATTTTCATTGAAATGTAAAAAATCATTAATTTATTATAAACTGACTTTAATTGAAAATATTTGACTTTTAAATGCTTTTCATTTTATACGACATTTGTTTTGTTGTCTAATAATTAAAATACTTTTCAATTTAATTATTATCTCTTTTAATGATATGAAACAAAAGACAACTCTCCTCTCAAACAGAGTTTTGTTCAAAAAATTGAGACGAAAAGGAAATGATTTAAAAGAGTATTTAGAATATTAAGAAATAGCCATTTAATAGCCATTTAATGATTTAATAGTTGATTTAATATGTGTTACAGTTATGATTGATATACTATACTATAATATCATTTATTATCCCAAAACCCAAAATAATTAAAAAATTGATTGATTTTAGAACTGAATATCTTTTGCTAAGACTTCAATTTGTTGGATAATGTAATCCATGTCTCGTTTGGTTCTCTCAGGAAAACAAGTGATACTAAGTCTGAAAAAGTTTGGCAATTGTTTGGTGGAGAGGGGCTGATAACCAATCATTAGAGATCCCGTTTCCATCATTCGTTTCTTTATAAGTGGTGCCACTTTTGAGAGCCTCTCCGGATCTATTGTCTCTCCGTTTCTGCGCATATTTGGTGGAATGTACCAAAAAGATACAAGGTTACTTTCAAACTGGTCCAAAACTAATTGAAATCCGGGTCTTTCTCTCAATTTTTCAGTTATATATCTTTTGAAGAAAAAAATAAATATATTTTTATAGAGATATGCGAAGCAATACTCAGCCATTTGATAGACATTATCGACAGCCCTCTCAATGCCTGTCTGTCCGTATGCTTTGAAAGCGAGCCATAGTTTGAGTGAATCGACTTTTCTTCCGCATTGAATGGATTTATCGCCGGAATCATAACTGGAGTCATAATATTTGTCGCTTTGGAATATATATTCGGCTTTTAATGAATTGGTTTCTCTCAAAATGTTTGGATATTTGGTCAAAACGAGAGTACACTGCTGTGGAACACACGTTGCCTTATGGAGATCCCAGGCCACTGAGTCTGACCTTTCTATGCCATCCAACAAATGTTTGTGTTGTTGTGAGAGAAGCCAAACCCCTCCGAGAGCTGCGTCCACGTGAAGCCATAGACCAAACTCTTCACAAATATCTGCGATTTGTGGCAACGGATCGAATGCACCCAAAACTGTTGTACCAGAAGTGGCGCCAACCATATAGGGAATCATTCCCTCACTTTTAGCTTTAATTATACTCCTTTTGAGCTCTTCGGGAACCATACGACCCCTTTCATCAGCTTTTACTTTAATGACTGATTCGGTTCCCATTCCCAACCAAATGGCACTTTTGGCGAACGAGTAGTGGGCCTATAGTTAAGACAATATTCACAATCATTATTCGATTCAATCATACAATTGATTCGACTTTAGGACTGACCTCTTCCGAGACAAACATAACTATTGGACCCAAATCTCTGATTCCTTTTTGTTTGGATTGAGGGAAGGCGTGATGTCGGGCCAAAGCCATGCCATAAGTGTTGGCATTGGAACCTCCCGGACAGAACATACCGTCGATGTCTTCCTCTTTATATCCAATTATTTTTCCGAAATATTTTATAAGAAATTTTTCGATTACAGCAAAAACTGGTGATATTTCCCACGTGGCTCTACACAAACAATTCAAACACTATTTATTCTTGTCTTTAAAGCTAAGTTTGCAAGTTCATTTCTATTTACATTTATTTAAATTATTCTTTAGATCGGATTCTGATAAGAATTGATTGATTGAAGAGTAATAAGAAATGTTTAAAAATAGTTCGTTGTCTCAAAACTTATGATAAATTGTTTGACAAATGTTTTGATGAATAAAAATAAATATTGAATCAAATGATTGTCAGTAATGTCTATATTTCTAATAATTAGCCTTAAAATCATGAGATAGATATGAATTGAGTAATAAGTTATAACTCAACTTCAAGTTAATTGTGTTTGGAATCAATTTGAAAGTCAAGATAAACAAATCAATACTTACGCACTGGTATTGAGAGCATCTGTAAGCCAGGCACCCGCCAGAGAGTACTGTTCGGTACCGCCATAAAGTTGGTTATAGAAGTTTGGATGACCTGAACATTGTTTTTATATTTTATTTTATTTAAAGTCAATTCAATTTATATCATTACAAGTCTTAACACTGTATTCGATTATATGTTGACAAATATCCAGGAGTTTTGAATTTGTCGCTCCCTCTTCGCCGACCACTAAATCTAATGTTCGCTTCGAACCGATCAAAAAGTTTATTAAAAATTATGCAAAAATATTAAAGACTTACCTCAAGTTCTTCAGGATATTTGAATTCGAGAAGTTTTTTGTGATTTTCTTTAATGAATTCTGTATTTCCGATAATTTTTTGTTCGTCGAAAATAATCCGAACCAATTCTCTCACAAATTCGTTACCTTTTTCTGAATCCATTTTCACAAAAAATGCAAAAGATTTCAATATTTTCAGTCTTTTATAGCAAAAGACAATTCAGAAAACAAACGATTTTTAAAACAATAAAAGATAATAAAGGGGTTTGTGTCACAAAATAGTCAAAACTTGTGGAAAGGTTTGACTATTTAAGCAATTTATTGATTAAATTGAATGAATTGAATCGAAACAATTGCAGTGAAATGAGTGAACAAAATCATAATATCTTTGTTCACTAAATATTTAATCTGAGGAATATGAGGAATAGGCCTCAATTTATAAACTTGTTGGTATATATGTTCAACGGAACGCCTTCTCCTCCACTTATATTAACGGTCGACTGAAACAAGAATTTCTGACCGCATGTGAAGTCATTTTCACGTTTAAGGCGTGGAAACAATTTTTCTATTAAACTAATAAATTGTTAGAAAAAATGTTTTTTGTTTTTATTCATTAGAATTCCTTGAGATTGAGTGGCAATCCATTTATCAAATGGAAAATTAACATTGATAAATTATTTTTGAATAAATAAAACAACTTTCCTAAAACTTTTATCCAATTATATCCTAAAGAATTCGTTTCTAATTAATTAATCAATTCATAAATTCTTAATTAATTCTGAATTTATTTTTAAAAATCGAATTTCTTTGTCTTTATGTGAAATAAAATAATTAATGATCAGTGATTATCACCAATCAAATAATAATTCAAGTTCATAAGATTGAACATGCTCACTTGAACATTATTTTGGACTTAAACCAAAAAGTGTTCCAAACTTCAATAAAATTGGTTATCTAAGGAACTACCTGTGCTCTCATCGTAACCAATGTTGATTCAAATCATGTGAATTGGATAATATCTGATAATTTTTTTTATGTTTCATCCCTTCTGTTGTTTAAAACTAATATTAAACATATTGGACTGAATATACCATTATATACCATGCTAAATAAATGTAAAGTAGTATTTTGTCAAAATTTTCAGGAAAACCAAAAATTTTTTTGAGACAAAAATCTCATGTAAAGTCAATCATCATGGCAAGTTATCATCATGCTTGATTTATAGAACTAATGCTACCAAATGACCCTGAATTGTGTTATACGTCAACAGTTGGCAAACATAACACTTAATATTGATAGTTAGCGATGGATATCAACATTGAATTTGTGCTCACAATTCAATTAATATGAGTTTAACGGTATTAACGGTTCCCCAAATAAATATCAGAGAATTCATAGAATTTAAGGACAAATAATTCGTTGGATTTGTTATACTTTTCAGTTATTTTTTCGCTATTTTCCATTAATTCACTTTTCAATCATTTGGCGAAAAGTATTGAAAACAAACTTTTTTTTGTTTAACTTTAAATCAAAATGATTGATGCAAGGTATTTCACTGGGTCTCATGCTTTTCAATTGAGACGAATAACTTTAATTCAATTGACTTAAGAAAACTGTATTTTATTTTATTTTAGTCATTTTGGTTACAAAGTGTGAAATAATTTATAACAAAATCTTTGATTTTTACAATAATTAAGATATAAATTAACGAATTGAGGCACTCTTTCACTACTTATTTTATATACTTTCCTTAATTTATTAGTCTTTAAAGATTATATCAAAATATGATAAATGATTTGATTTTGTATTAAATTTAAAATTAATTGCATTTTAAGTCAAAACAAATCATTTTTTAACAGCTCTTTGGCCGAAGATATAAACACTTTTTGATGAGATCTAAGTTTTATAAATTATGTCTAATAATGAATTCAAATTAATTTAAGGCAATTGAACTGAAAAGAGTCAAATCGATAAAAAAAACTGAATGACTGAAAATCATATTATAAAGGAGTGGACTCTATTCGGCCTTTAATTTATATTAATAGAGATTTAAATAAATAAATGCAAAAATCAATTGAGCTGGGACAATTTCGACTTCAAATAATTGTCAGTCATACCAATCCTTCTGAGCTCTTCGATCAACTGTTGTCTCTCTGATAAGAGGTTGTCGACAACCATTTCATTTTGGAATTTAGTGATCTCCAGTTCAGTCTCTTTTGCCTTAATTTGCAGAAACCTTTCCCTCGCTGTTAATGATTTCCTCTGATGTGTACGAGTGGGAGGTCTACCTCTACCACTATTCGGGACACGATATTCAAGATCGGCGTCAGTTGGACGACATCTTTGAGAAAATTCTGGCTCTGATATCGAACGCGCGAACGGCTGAGGAATAGGTTCTCCCGAATCATACAAATAATGGTTCGAAGTGTTCATAGACTGACTAAACAATTGCAGTTCGGCTCCATATGTCGAAACGTTGCCAATTAATTGAGGCAATGGATCCGTTTGGCTGCGAAGGTAAGGCTGAGTCGAATGACCCGTTCTTCGGCTTTGATTCAAGTGAAACATTTGAGACGAGGTATCGACTAATGAACTGTCATTTAAAGTGTAGGCTCCGCTCGAATCAAACCGAATTCTTGAGGGTTGTCCCCGTATTGATTGACCCATACTTACTGTTTGGACTTCTGAGAAGGACTGACCCATCATTGAATTTGAGTCATAATTATTTGGACCGATTTCGGGAATATAATTAATAGGATCTCTATAAAAGTTACCCCCAATCGCTCCATCAATGGATGTTCTCACACTTCCAACAATTTCTTCATTATTTGTCGGATTAATTGTGCTAAGTGTGCTTGTTACATTACCAGTTTGGATCGATAGTGTGTCCATTTGATTGCAGGCTTGAGTTAATGGCGATAACGGACTCAGTCTGTTCTCTGGTATCGAAACCATACATGAGACGGGTTCTGAGTTGAGCAAGTTTGTATCTGACAATTGATCAAATTTATCAATTTTTTTTTGAAATATTTTTAAAATTAATTTGAAAATGAAATTATTTTGAAATATTTGGCGAAAGTTATTTTGTTTTGAAACAGTTCTACAAAATAAGACTAAAAACTAACTTTGAATTTATGAAAATGTGATATTATCTGTCGTTTAATGAAACAAAACATCGCGAAAAAAATCAACAATTTTATCAAATATTTATATGAAAAATGTAAAAAAATCAACAATAATGAGCAAGCACAATCAAAATAACTTTCGATATTTGAAAATAAGTTGAAAGTAAAGACTTACCACTAGGATTGAGAAGTGACTGTTCTGACTCATTCAATGGATCCAATGAAATAGAGATAAATTTCTGACTTGTTTTCAATTGTTGGACCAACTCATCGATTTGATGCCTGTCTTCTTCTGATTGGTATTGTGGTGAAGAAAATGGACTATCCACGATACCAATGACATCCTGTACGTCATTGAGCCTGAAGTCGAACTCTTCATCACTCATTGTGGTGGTGAAAGTTTGTGGTCGTTTATCGTCAGACATATTCGCCAAAACAAAATTCAAGAGCTCTTCGTATTCATTAGTAATGAACCAATTTTTGAGAGAATTTTTAATCATTTTTTAGTTAATATATTATTATTAGACAATTGCGACGATTGACTAAAATGTCATATCTTTTGATTTATAGAATAATTGACTCCAATTAGAGAATAGTTTAGTCCTTTCGACAAACAATTCATTGAATGACTCGATTCTGATTTGATTTTCAACACTCAGATCAACCAAATGTTTGTTTTGAGGGACGGATCACTTCAATGACTTAACAGGAAGTTTAAGAGAAGAACTTAATTAAAAGCTAATTATTTGCATAATATCTCTTGGATTTCATATTCAACTGAAAGACACTACTTTTGAGATAACTTCACCGGAAACTCAATTCTTTGATTCTGTTCGCAAAGTGAGAGAACTACTGGAAAAGTGTTGGAAGTGTTTGAAAAGAGAAAACGAGAGACACTTTGAAACAGTTTTGAAAATATAAGTTTATATTTATATGAAGTAATTCTTTTTAGGCATTGGTTAGACTTTTGACATAACGTAAGACTTAAAGAGTTTCACAATTATAACGAAAGAGTTGACAAAAAAGACGCGCATGTCTTACATGTCTTACATGTCTTATGTGTTTACTGTAAATGCTGTAGACTTTCATTGATTTCAATTCAATGTTTGAAACTTTTGATTATTAATATAAAAAAAATTCTATTAATTTATTGATTTTTTCATAAATTATATAATTGTTTGGTTAATACTTTTGCCGATCGTTTGATAATTGACTATTTGAAAGGTTTTTCCTTCAAAATTTACGATTCAAGGAATGGTTTTAATTTTTTTTGTCGATTAACTAAACTTATATCTCATCCGACGCTTTAAAAACTTTTTACTTATTTTAAAACTAAATAATAAAATATTGAACTTTTTATTTAAATTCAAAAAATTCGACTAAAGTCTAGATTCGAAGGTTTTGCGTAATGAACAAGAGCGTATTTAAATTCTACAATTATTTATTATATTTCTAATTAAGTAAATTGAAAACAAATAGAGCTCAAAAATATACTAGGTTAGTATGGTAAAAAAGTCTACATATTAAACAAGTGGTAAAAATTGAAATCTGAATTATTTTATTATTTCCTGAATGAATTTAACTAGATTATAAACAATGATAATTTATTTTTGAGTATTATATAAAATATTATATATTTTGTTATCAGAAATCCAATATTTGATTCACTGAATGAATAGATTTTTTTTATTTTTATAATTTAATCAAGTTAATTTATTTTTACATAAAATCCACAAAATATAAACAAATTAGAATGGTGAAAAAATAGAGAAACCATTGAATAATATTCAAATAATTCAATGATATTTCAATACATTACATGAGTTGTTGAAACATTTGGCGATTAATAAACATTAATATAATAATAACACAAATAATATGAAAGATTTGATAACATTTTTACCAAATAATGAAAAGTTTGTTTCCTCTGAAAAGAAGTGAATACAAGTGATTCATCGATTGATGACTTTTGATCCCGACATCAATCAAATGTTGATAAATCACTTCTGTTATGACTTATATTCAAATACTTCTAAATAGATCTGAAAGTCATTATAACCATCAAAACAAAGATAAGAATCCGAAAGTCACTTAAAATTATGAAAATTTGGAAGTTTTATGAAATTTAGTTAAACTGAATCATAAATAATCCTAATTTGAGACTTCAATCAAAATCTAAATCACATGTGAAATGAAGTGTTGATAATTGAATGGATAAGAAATGAAAATATTTTGAAAAATCAAAAATATTGAGTAAATCTTCAAATAATTATAATTTCATTATTGAAGCCATCATTAAGTTTATGAAACCTTTTGGCTCTCATCCAAAAGCCATCCAAAAGTTATAAAATCTTTCGCAGAAAAGCCTTAGTCTTAGACTCATATGAGTCAACACTTGTTAGGGAAGGGATAATAAATATCTGGAATCAAAACTAAAACAGTTTTCAAAACTCTGGATAAATCATTCAACTCTTCCACAGAAAAACAGAATTTTTAGAAAAACGTCTCATTTTAACAATAAATTCATTATTTTATAATAAAATATTTTAATTATTATAAATTATGATTAAATCCAATTTTTTTTATCAAAATATCCCGAAAGACGATAACCTAGCTAGTATGAAGCTACTCAAATTCTTTGAAACATTCCTTTACATAATCCTTTCAAAAACTTATTGTCATTTCGTTTATCAAAACTTTTTCGGAGAATTGTTTTTCTGGGACACAAAATGTGCGATAAATCTAATCAATTCATAACTTCATTAACTCTTTGATAAGAGCAAGTTAATTGTCCAATCACATTTGTGTTGAGTCCAATCACATTTGTGTTGAGACCAATGATTGCAAATTTATTTAATTCAAAAAATATATAAATAATTGATTTATAGAAAAATCAAAATCAGATAAACTTCAAAAATATGATCGACAATGATATGAGCCATCAATTCATCAATTGATCATGCACAATTCAAATTAAATATGTTTCAAATTATAACAGAATATTAAAACTTATAATTAATCTAGCTATTTTAAACAATTAAAACAAAACAAATGGCAAATAATGGAAACTGATATGAATTGACTGAATGAGTTTCTCTAAAAAGTGAACTCATTATAAGTTATAAATTGCAGCAAAAAATATGATTGAGGAAGAGGTGATCAACCAATCAATGGTTGAATTCAATTGTATTATTAGACATTCTAATGACTCCTATTAATCAGATTTCAGAGAATCAATTATATTTCATCTAATTAAATGAAATGTTTTGAATGTCCTTGATACTTAATTATTCTTTAAAGTAAAGCCACACAACGAATGAAATGTATTCAAATGATCTTTTCTTCAAATTTTCAAATTCAAAATATTTAGTCAAAGAAAAAATGAAAATCTTAGGAATTTTTCGTATATAATATCGTAATTATAATAACTTTGAAAACAAAAAACACTTTTTCCTCAAATGATTTATTTGAGTCAAACTAATGATTGAATTTAAAGAATTAGCCCTTAATTAGAGTTAACAGAAACTTTCAAAATATAAAAAATAACCAAAAAATGAAAAATGTTATCAAGTTAATGGAATTTTTATTCGAATGAGAGGACAAAGATAACTCAAAAAATATAATTAACTTTATTTAGAAGTATTTGAATTTCAAATACAAATATCTAACAAATTTTTACATCCTTTGGATTATATCTCTCGAAAAGTTAATTAAATTCATTGCGTTTTGGGATTCATTTGTTGGTTTGATTTGAAGAAAGTTTGAGAGCAATAAACCTGACGCTCAAAACATTTGAAAATGTCTTATCTCTTATTATAACAAATTATCGGATTCTTTTCAAATTGAATTGATTCTAATTTTTCAAATGCCATTAATAATTCGTTCATACTTGTAAACATATGCTCATTAAACTTGGTTTATTATTTCGTTATTAATTATTCAAAAAAATATCAAAAACCAGTTTTTGTGTAAAAGAGTTGATCGTTTAGGAAGCGCCATTCACTTGTTATCTAAAAATTGTGTTTTCATTCAAAAAAATTAATAACTATTACTACGAGTTGTTTGCAAACGAAGAAAGTGTTTAAAATTATTTTTCTCTGTATTACAAGTGATTACTATTACTCTAATTAACTAATTTCGTTTCAATTCAGACACAATACAAGAGAAGGGGTTCTTTAGTGCTGTTTGACGTCAATTCTTACTCAAAAACATATATATTTTTGCAGAGATTAGCACAAAATGATTTTTAAGTTTGAAAGTAAGTAACTTTTTTGGCACAATATCTATGCGAATGTCGTCTGTTTGTTGGCTGAGAGACTAGAAAATAGGTTTGCATCAGATTTTCGGAGGCAATACTTTTGTAAAAAGTAGTCTATTTTGTGATCACTCACTAGACTCGTGTTCGACAGTGAAATCATAGCGAAGACACACAAATGTAATGCAGTTCAAGGATAGGGACAGGGATTCTCGTCAGATAAAACTCAAGGATTTGACAAAAGACAAGAGTCTATACTATAGATACGATAAAAGTTAGGATATCCTAAATAGAGACAAAAGTAGTCAGTGTTTATATGATGTTATCTAATCTTATTCACAGGTATGGAAAGTATGTAATATAATCGATACCTGTGCTGTTTGTGCCAAACATCTCAAGCCTTTCAAACATTTATGATCTGAAATAAGAGTTATTATCTAAAAAATTAATTATAAACTAATCTTTTGTGGAAAAGGGATGTTTCAATCGAAACACAAAACATTTTTGTTCCGCAAAACTGTCCATAATTTTCATAACTCAATACAATTTTACTCAATTTTTTAGGTTTTATGAGATAACAGAAAAGGTTTCAAAGGGTAACGAATAAGTTGACACCAAAACTTATGACTAGAGAGGACTCCTCTCTAAATGGATTCGCAAGATATTGACATAAGATATCGAATTACTATTTGTCTATAATTTTGTCTTCAATTCCGTTAACTTTTCTAATAATAGAAACAGAAATCTATTGAATTATTGCCGAAATACTAATTATAATCAAAATTTTATGATTTGTTTGTTTATTAATATATCTATTTATCTTTACGTCAAAAGACGTATTTTCCTCAATTGCTCTAAACGTTGAATTTCAAAGAAGGATATTCAACAGGAGTTTCTCTTTTCTATCAACTTTTTTTGAAGTCATCATTCATTTCATTGCTCTATGAATTGCTTTATCGTTTGCTTTATTATCATTAATTGAGTCATTTTCAACACATTATACATATTGTATACATGTATTGATGTTATTTTAATGAATAATCACAAATCACAAATTAATGATTAAAACTTATTGAATAACTGGTGTTTTGTAATCAAATTATTTGGAATTTCTCTTCATTTGGTTTAACATCTAATGAATAATTGACTGCAATTCAGTGAAGAAAGGGATAAAAAATAAATCGATTTTTTAACTATATTTATGTCACGTAATACAAGATCATAGAAAGCGAGAAATTCTTCACTAAGATTAAAATCCAATGATTTCAGACAAAACTAACAAACACTTGAAAACCAAGGTTTGAATCAAATTATTAGCGAATAAATAGAATTATAAGACATTTCTGGGGATCAAAAACAGTCTGAAAACGTGATTAACAAAGTCTTCGATGAAATTGAATTATTAAATGAAATCTCAAAATATATTTCAGTCAAAACTATATACTCTTCAAACGAAATGCTTGTGTTCTTCACTCAGACTTAGTTCGAGTCAAAAATCTAATAAATTTTTGTAAAAATCATTTTTTTATCAATTATAAGATGCGAAACATTGATTGTCTTGAAAACAAAATTTAGTTTATTCTTCTGATGAAAGTATAATAAAACTGTTGGCAAATAAATCTTCAATTTTTTTCCTTTGCAAGGATTATATGCCGGCAATAAAATACAGAATTACATAAAAGTAAATCAATTTTTTTTCTATATTGGGGTTAATGTATTGCTTTTAAGTCTCGAGTCGAATATTTTTAATTTATTCGTAGAATCATATGATATGGATATGGATATGGATTTCCATAATTGAGTCATTAAAAAAATGTGATATCATATGAAAAAACACAACAAATAAATTGAAATCAATTCTCATGTATTTATTGGATGTCATTATTTTGATCAAAACTATGGATCAAATCCTCACTTAATTCCCAGAATTTTTCCCAGAAGTGAAAAACAGAGAAAGAGTTGATTCTGTTCTCAAAATAACACAAATACGAAGAATTGGTAATAAAACAAATATTAAACTCAATTCTATTGAATTTATTGATTATAATTACAAACAAATAATGACTTTAATTATTTTTCGTATAGTTTTAAACAGAAATCACTTTTATTATAATTTTTCAATCAATACATGATTTTTATCATCAATTCAATAATAATGGCATTAAATAAAAGAAAATTCAATGAAAAAAAATCAAAACAAAAATTAGATTAAATTTTTGTACAAATATTGTGAATGACTAGAAGTGAATGAATTATTTGTGAAAATATTGAATCTTGAACAGATTTTCAGTCATTAAGTGAGAAATGTCTCTAAAATAATTGATTCTAAAAATACTATAAAATTTGATTAAATAGATTTAAAATTATTGTTATATATATTTCAGCTCTTATTTCATATAAATATATCTAATATTTAATTAAAAATAATTATTTTAAAAATTTAAATAAAAAATCGCATCTTTTTAGACAAAAAATATGAATATTTTTGAAAAATAATTGTTTGAATAGATTTTTAAAAATTATGTGTAAATACATTTTGTAATAATTAAATTAATGTATAAAACAAAATAAGTTTAGTTTACATCAAAATTAACACTTTTTTAGCCAAAATCAGTTGAAAAGACATTTTTTCGAATTTTGAAAATCAAAATCAAAACATTGAAAATATTTCGGATTTAAAACTGTTTTAAATATATTTTGAAATAATTGTTTGATATGAAAGGGTTTTGAACTAAAATCAAATTAAAATATTTGAGGAAAAGTCAGTCATTTCTTATCAGAATAAGTAATGAAATATAAAAATGAATATAAAGTCAATTAAAATGTTTGTGTAATTCACTCTCAAAAAGTCAAACAATTTTAACGAAAAACAAAAGTAATTATTCGCAGAAAGAGATGAATAGAAGAAATACCATTTTTGAGATAATGGGATACTATTTGAATGACATTTCATTTGATGGCTTTGTTTCGCATATCCTTCGCGTCAATTCATTCTTAAAGAGACAAAAATTAAATAATTAAATACTTTTCACATAATTTTCAAATTCAAACGAAAGTCAATTACATTAAAGAGAAACAAAATTCAGTTAAAACAGATGTTTGAGTAAAACAAAGAATCAGAACTTAAATTATAGTCTCATATAATAAGTGATAAAATCAATCAAAGATTTTCAAGTCATCTGAAGATCAAATGATTTAAAAGCAATTTCTAAAGAAAGAGATAAAATAAAAATAATGAAAAATTGCTTACAAGAGGATCGAACTCCTTTTGAGAGACGAGTTCGAAGTGATTCACGAAATAATAAAAGTGTTTATAACATGTATTGCAATGCGCTTCGGCTCCGATGGCCAGCAATCGGTCGAAGTGGTGGATATAAACATGGACAAACACTCGGAATAAACGTGCTAAGATCTTTTTGCATGTTGGGATAAATTGTTTAGGGAATGGGGTGTCGTTTTTCGTTGGAAATATCGATTCGTTATTTATTTGTTGTTCGATCCAATCCATAAGAAGTGCGATATATCGGGGGGCCGGCAGTGGCACCGGTTTCTTGTAGGTCTTGCCGTCAGCCCATAAATACTCGTATTTCTGTCCCCCACTCATTCGAGGACAGGTCTCTTCAGTGCAGTGATCACATACTGTCCCATAAATTAAATTAATTCTATTGAAGAAGTCGACGACGTGGACTGCTATCCAATCGCATAGATCTTCCCCTAAATTACAGGTTATTAGACTCACAATCAGTACTTCAGACAAATATTAAAACAAACAAAAAATTCAAATATTCTAATAATAACTTATATTTTGTTAATAGCCTTCAGACACAAACTTATTCTTTGATTACTTTCAACAAATGTTTGGAAGATATTATTCAAGAGATTAAAAGTCAAAATATTTTGTTTAATCTTAATTTAAATCAAAAGAATCGAAAATCAAATCCTAAATAATTGTAAAACATTTTGAAAATAAACTAATTTCTAATGACTCACGACATCACTCACGACATCAAAATATTTATAATTTTTAAACTAATTCTAAAACTAAAGTAAAAATAGTTTTCTCTGAAGGAAATCAATTAAAGATATCAAATAATTTGGATTAAGGCTTAAAAAGAGGCCATTATTAAGAATTTGAGATAATTAGGAGAATATAAAGTGGTTTAAAAAATATATAAAATCTATTCAATCTATTCCTGTAATCCTAAAGAGTTTTGAAAATGATGTGAAAAATAGCCCCAAAAGACAATATATTTCTAATTTGATTAAAGGATAAGACATTGAAAGTAGGACAGTGTCTCACCGAGTGGTAACTGAACCACTTCTCGCAAATTGATTCCAGAGTTGAGACTAGCGATGGCCTGTTTGTGGAGGCTGTACCGGAGCGTTCCTGGCTCAAATTTCTTCTTGGGTCTGAATGTCTATCCATTAAAACAATATTAAAAATAATTTTAAAAAAATTTATTATTAATTATGATATCTATAAATAACTGATTGCCGGATGAGTCTATCACTTTTCGTTTCCAAGGGGAGGGGGTTTCAGGTTTTCGATCCCAGGGAGGTTTCAGGAACCCTTATAATTGAATTATTGCATTACAGTAAAATCCCCTTATCTCAAAACTCCCATATCTCGAAAATTGACCTTGTCTTGAACAAAATTTTTCATTAAAACAAGTTTAATGCAAAATCCTTCTCTTATATCGAAAACTTGCATTAAATGGAAACATTTGTCGGTGTTTCGACATATATCGACATATATCGACATATTTCGACATATATCGACATACATCAACATCAGGACATTTCTCTTTAATTGTTATTTTGTTAGTAATTAAACGTTTTATTAGACAGAAGTCAACTCAAACTTCGAACGGCTCTTTTGGTTGTCTTACAACTTGTCCTATAATAGTTGAAAACGATTCCATAATGAATATTAGAATTGGTTCCTCTAATTAACAATCGAATGGGACTCTCATTGGGAGTGCTATTGAACTTCAGTCTCAACTCAAAGATCGAAACTTTGGGGAAAATGCGGTCAAACTTTGTATTGAGACTCGAATTGTAACAAATGTTAAACAATTACTATTAAGTGAAGAAAAAACCCCTAAACTAATCCCAAAATGATTTGCATTAATAATAAATTTTTAATAAAAATAATAATAAAATACAGTGAAACCTCTGATTACTAAAGTGCCACTTTTCCAGTATTTTCTTCACTAATGGGAGGTTTTCACTAAAGAGAGGTTTCATTGAAAATCAATCGATTTTAAATAATGATGAAATAATGCATAAAATGCACATTTGTATATGATTTTAACTTCAACTAACTTCAAATTAATCAAAACAATCAATTTCAATTTATATGAATTAAAATAGATTCTGATTACCAAATATCAAACATTGAAACACTGAAAATCATCAAAAATTGATTGGAGACTGTAATCAATATATTTAAAGTCATTTATAGATTTCAACACATATTTCATTTGATTTTCAATTCAAAAAATTTCAAAACCTTTGTTACAGTTTGACATTTGTTCAAATGAGAGGTTTGTTAAGCATTGAAAATGTTATGTTAGGTCTCATAAAATGCTTTCACTATAGAAAACAGAGGTTTTCAGTATTAAGAGGTTCGCATATTATGGGAGTCATAGGGAGTAATGTTGGGACTCAAAAATACATTATTAATCAGAGGTTTTCATTAATCAGAGGGACTTTAAAACAGAGGTTTGACTGTAATAGTGCAGCTTTATTTTGTCTCAAATTGGGGATAATCTCAATATATTTGGATTAATAAATTGTTAGTTAAAAGTGAATTGTTAATTGTCTAAATGGTAATCTAAACGCGGCATACATTCATATTATTCCGGACCTTTTTCCTTCCCTTATGGAAGAACTCCAGGAAAGATATCGATGCCATCGATGGCAACACAAAGTCAACAATTGATTCAATTGAGAAAACAAAGAGTCAATAGATTGGCGCCAAATATAGTCAATTATATTGTCTTCAAAAGTGATAACTTTATGTAGAGATGAGACAAAACGTATGACTCATTCAATTAAATGGTTGTATAAGAAATTATTTTGAGATAACAACAAATCCAACAGACATTTCATATGAGATCACATATAGTATAATAATGTCTAACATCCGTTCACTTGGTTTTGTCAAAAAGCACTGACAAACAGATTATTGCAATAAAATATCAGATTATTAACAATTTTGATAAAAAATGTAAAATATTTTGGTCTCCAATACGTCAATGGCTTTCACTACACATTCAATGAAGTGTTTGTTTCACGAGTTTTACTGCAAACGCAAACCACTCAAAGAGTAGTAGTAGTAGTGGTCTCTCCAGTTAAACAGCAATCAAATAGAGGTCTGACAACATCTTTCCACTACTTTTGGCGATATTTATATTAGTATTTATTTTTTTAAATCTCGTTTTTTTCGCACAAATCTATTAAATCTATTAAATACTATTCCTATGGATTAAAGATCAGAATTACTTTAAAGAACTGGTTTTTGTAACACAAATAATTGGTTTTTTTTTATTTTATCGCTCTTTCCTTTTGATAACTTTTTATTGACTTTAAAGGAAAACTTCATACAATTATTTCTAATGATTTGCCATTTAAAGAATAGATCAGATAAAACATATTAATTAAAAAAATTATGTAAAAATTCAATGTTTTTTCAATAATTTGCTAAAAATACAATTTTTTATTGAATTCTTGAGAACAGAACTAAATTTGGTTTAAATTTATCACTAATTAATTAATTTGTAGAAAACTTTTTTCCTATGCTTTTCGATAACATAAATAAAATAATACGTTATCTCAGATCAAGTTTTACAAACTTGTATTAAAAATCTGTTTTCAATCATTTCTTGAAAATTTTTCATTTGATTCGTTAATGACATACATATAAAAGCAAATTAAAAATATCCGAAAAAGTCATTTGTAATAATGAGTGGAAACAATTAACAACAAAAAATCCATTTAATTAAAAGTGAGGCCAAAAACACATTTAATAAGGAATTCATTGAAATATTTAATGAAATTGAATTTTGTTCTCAATTTTATGAGTTTTCAAATATTGAATAACACTAATTGATTACGAATTAAGTTTCTGAACAATAGTTTGAATAAACAAGACATCGATTATTCAATAAATAATCAATAAATCAATTCTAAAACATTTCAATAGCTTTTAAAATATAATCAAAAAGAGGTCTCTATATAGAAGTTATATTCAAGAATTGAGCCAAAAGTATATTTGATTTTCTATTGAAAACAAATACGATTTTTCACTCAAATTGAAATAAAAGCCAACATTTAATTGAAATGTATGGAAGTGTTTGAGTGACTTCTTCTGCAATAATAACTAAAAATAACTGTTGTTTGAGAGAAACCTTCAATTTTAGCCAAAAGTTATGTTAATATCGATTTGTTATTCAAAACACGAGATGACGTTCTCCTCACTCAAGGATTCACTAAAACATTGTTTTGATTTCCTCTCAATTCATTTGACGATCAAAATATTGTCAAATAATATTAAATAATATTAAATAAACCAATTCTACACTCAATTCATATTCAAATCAATTTCATCCAAAATAAACACTTTTGAGAAAACTATCAAATGTTTGGATAATTTAGAATTAATTTAATGAAGAGAAGGACTGATAAGTGGTCCTCCCTTTCAATCATATGATGTAATGATTTTGTTTTAAAATAAGTGTCACTTCTTTGCAATCATTTTGAAGATATTTATAGATTTGATGTTAAACTAACGATTCAACAATTCGTATGTCAATTCATTTTTTTCATCATTTTATATATAATTGTATAAAATTATATAAAATTTAGCAATTTTTAAGTTTTTAGTCATAATGTGGTCAAAAATCCCGGATTCGCTCCTTTTGGAGATATTTATGTTTTTGTCGGTCGAAGACATGTCTAAAGTTTGTTGTGTTTGTCGTCAATGGACTCGCGTTGGAAGCGATGAATTCTTGTGGAAGAATTTCTTCTACAAAAGGTTTGACACAATCGACAAATCGATTGACCGACCGATCAATTCATTGGGTTATCGACAGGAGACCAAACGTCTTGTATATCACACCCCAAAGGTTTGGCTCAAATCTTGTCTTTAGTTTCGCTTTTTATCTGATTTTCATTTTCTTTGTATTTGAACTCAATTTCAAATCAAAGTAATAATTATTTTAAGTTTTTTTTTGTTTGATTTTATGAAAAATGATTTATTAATTAACAGTTCAATGAATTTAATCTATGATTTGATTAATGATTGATATATTTGTCCCAAAAGTACGAAAGTGAGAAACTGGAGGAACACACGGATCAGGTTTTACACGTGTCGTTCGCACACAACGGCTCACTCTTCAGCAGTTGTTCCAGAGATGGTTACGTCAAAGTCTGGTCCACCGAATCTGTTCCGACAAAAGTTAAATACTCTGCAGACATGAAGACCTACTCTTGGAGTTACACACAATTCTCGCAATTCAACGGTTCAGACACTCTTCTGCTGGTGTCTGGCGTCCACTTCGGTGCCCATACGGCCAGCGGTGAGATCGCAGTGTTCAACATAGAAGAGGACTTCCAACTGCAGTGTCGAGTCTTGAATAAGCCGTACGACATATTCGGGACCTGGTCTGACATCACTTCACTTTTATATTCTGATCCAATAATTTTGTTTTATGTCAAAACAGGTATACAAATGATTATCTGATCTCAAGTCGACTCCACTTTTTGGGTCATTTCGTGTCGTGTTCTGCCCTTTGGTTGAATAAGGCCTCACAGGAGATAGAGTCTGAACTCAAACCCATAATCAAACGTATGTTTAAGTTCTATAACAAAAACGCCAGTTCTATTCGAACCGTTTTGATCGCCGATTGTCTCACCGATGACTCCTCCTCTGATCCGAGCGCTCACTCGTCCAAATCAAATGATAGTCATTTAACTCAAAGTCATCCCAATTGTGATACAACTAATCAAAGAGGAAATCCGATCTCAAGTTTGGCCACTAATCGTCGATTCAAGTCATTGCAAACTCCACCCAATAATAGCCATCATATCGACTACTTTGGGGCCGACTCTAGCATTTCGTGCACTAATGAGAGTCCTATCCGTTATAGCGCTGAATATCGATGCGAACAGAAGTCATCTCTAAATCATTATTCAAATACCGATCCAATGAGTCGAACATTGAGTGCAGAGACGGAATCTGACAGTGATTTTGATGACCCACCACTTCCTTGGAATGAGGATTGGCTCAAACTGAGTGATGATGAACTCAATGATAACACTCCTCAGAATCTGACAAAACCTAAGCATAAGATTAAGTCAATTAGTGGTCGAAAAGCAATGAAATCGAGAACTTCTTCCTCTGAAGACGATTCGGGAGAAACAATGAGTCGACTTCTCTGTAATAGAGACAAACTTTTGATTTTCACTTCGGGTTCGCAGACCTATACTCCGCATCAAATCGGTATCAAAAGAATAAAACCATTTCTTTTCGAAGAGTTTGTCTCCAAAAGGACTTCAGTTTCTGAACAACTCGAAGAGCGGCGACAGAAACAGGAGAGTCAAGGAGTGAGCGCTTCTCCCAATTGGACTGAAGAAGATTCTGTCGCACATCTGTTCGATACTATTGACCACACAATTGATCTGAAGGGACACATAATAGGAATGGGTTTGAGTCCGGATCACCGATATTTGTACGTAAACTCGCGGTCGTGGCCCGAAAACGCAACTATTGAACATCCATTACATCCGCCGCCAATCGCACAACAGATCGATATTCATGTAATTGATTTGAAAACATTCAAAAGAGTCGGAAATATGTTTCGCTCCCATAAGGCCTATACTCCTAACGACGAGTGTTTTTTCATATTCCTCGACGTTTGCGATCAGTTTGTGGCGTCCGGTGCCGAAGACAATCACGGATACATTTGGGACAGACATTACGGACAGTGTTTGGCTAAACTACCGCATCTCGATATCGTTAACTCAGTGGCGTTCAACCCAACAGACCCTCAAATGCTGATCACTGCCAGCGATGATCACACTCTCAAAATATGGCGATCTTTGGCTAAAATCAGACAAATTCAGATCTGATCCAAAGTTTTGTCTTTGTTTTGAATTTAAAGATGTTTTTGAGTTTTTAGACGTTTTCATAATTTTTTTAAAAATAATACAAACGTTCGACTCTTTTGCAATCATTAGTCAAATCTGTTTTAATTATTAAATATTAAAATATTTATTGAATTTAAACAAATTTTAATGACTTTTCAATTGGAAAACAGCACTAAACTTGTTATACATCATCGAAAACAATGTCAAAGAAATTGTCATAACTTTCACATTTGTCTCACTTTTAATTAACTTTTCCTCTGCTCTAAAAAATGTGAGACTCTTATCATTGAAATTGTTTTAAAAGTTGAATTTAATGACAACTATTTTGAAATTTTCTCACAATTTTCATTAGTTTGAAGACTGCCTTCGAATTAACTCAACCATCAGTAAAATACTTTTGAAATTCAAAGTTAAGTAAATAAATATATTTTTTGCTATTTCTCGACATAAAAATAGAATGATTGAAGAAAATAATTGAAACAAAAAAACAAAATTACATTAAAAGAAAATTATGTGAAAATGTTTTGAACATAAATAGAAATTAATTGATTGGTAACACATTTTCTCATCAAAAATATTTGTATTAAGTTTTGTTGATTTTAAAAGATTGGATCTTAAAGTGATTCACAAATTATATTAAATTAAAACATAAACTCTTTTTCTTATCAAACAATACAAATGTATTTATATATTTGATTGACTTAATTGGAAAGCCTTTCATTTGATTAACCAAAGATCCAGATCTTTGAAAGTCCACTCGTCTTCGATTACGTTTACCACTTGTTCTTCAGGAACCGATTGCAACGACAACTTCTTATCTATTCTATTGTTGATCGAATCCAAATGATGTTTTCCTTGATAATTTCGGTTCATTTGATCATTGATAGAATCTTTAGAATTATCGGATGTTTTCTTGAAGTTATTCGAATGACTCGTTTCTTCTTTGAATATATCATCGAAATTGGTATTAATATTATTATGAATTGTATTAAATTTCTTGTTGTTTACGAGTCTG